>PVIU01001456.1:0-214052 GCA_004026605.1 Ondatra zibethicus | reverse complement strand
TGTGCATGTGGGTCTCTGTCTCTATCTCCATCCATCGGATGAAATTTCTATGGATGTGATCAAGATATTCATCAGTGTGACTATGGGACAATGATAGTTCTGGCACCCTCTCCTCTGCTGCCCAAGGACCTAGCTGGGGACATCCCTGTGGACACCTGGGATCTCCTCTAGAGCCAAGTATCTCGCCAGTCCGAAAATGACTCCAATGATGTAGATATCTTATTCCCTTCTCCAATATCCACCTTTCCTCCATCTCCACCCTCCCACTCCCCCAAGCTCTCCCCAGTCCTTCCCTTCTCCCTTCTCCTTCCCCCTTCTCCTCTCCCCCGCCCCCCTACCCCACCTCTATCCCCACCCCTGTATTCCCACCTTTTGCCCGGCAATCCTGTTCGCCTCCAATTTCCTAGAGGATCTATACATGATTTTCTTTGGGTTCACCTTGCTATTTGGCTTCTCTGGGCTTGTGAGCTATAAGCTTAGTGTCCTTTGTTTTATGGTTAGGGTCCACTAATGAGTGAATACATACCATAATCGTCTTTTTGGGTTTGGGTTACCTCACTCAGGATAGCGTTTTCTATTTCCATACATTTGCATGCAAAATTCAAGATGTCATTGTTTTTTACTGCTGCGTAGTACTCTAATGTGTATATATTCCACACTTTCTTGATCCATTCTTCCATTGAGGGGCACCTCGTTTGTTTCCAGGTTCTGGCTATTACAAATAATGCTGCTATGAACATAGTTGCACAAATGCTTTTGTAGTATGATTGGGCATCTCTTGGATATATTCCCAAGAGTGGTATTGCTGGATCCTGAGGTAGGTTAATTCCCAATTTTCTGAGAAACCACCACACTGATTTCCAAAGTGGTTGCACAAGTTTGCATTCCCACCAGCAATGGATGAGTGTTAATAGATAGAAATTAAATAATGCAGCCAAGTTTACGAAGCAAAGGTTGAGGTGGAGTGGGTAGCAATTCAGACTTCATGTTCACCATCACAGAGACTGGTGCATTCCACTTACTGAAAGAACGCATATACAAACAAAGTTACTCCATTTGCTTCCTCTCTACTAAAACAAGAAGACAGCACTTGGGAGCCTAGGGTGGGATGATCACTTGAGTCCAGGAGTCTGAAGCCAGCCTGAGCAACGCAGATAAAGAAGCAACAACAAAACAGGAAGATGTAGTAAGAGACGGTGAGAGATCTTTCTTGAGGAAGACATGCTTCCTCAGCTCAGTCCTCAGCTGGAAGACGCTCAGGAAAAGACTGAGCAGACAGTGGGCACTCCCCAGCTGTCTTGCTAGCCAACAGCTAGTATCCCCAGGAGAGACAAGGAGCAGAGATGCCCCAACCCACTTACTCTGGTAAAGAAAGTTCAAGTAATGCTGTCCTTGTTTACTGCCACAGTTAAGTGAGTTAATGAACAGGATGTTTCCTCTTTTATCTTTGGTTTAGCTGAGAATTAAGTTCATGGTTGACAGCAGCATTCTATGGCAGCTTGCAAAACAAGATGGCTTTCTAGAATGTCACCCTACTTTATGGATAAGTTGGATAATTCAGTTTTTCAGTGTTCAGCATGAGAAAAGAAAGGTCAAATATGGAAGGACCCTCACACAAGTATATATCCAAGGCAGTCTTACATTAACCAAAAGTAGACCAAAATGCTCTTGCATTTTAATTGGCAAAGCCCTCTCCAAGTGATAGCTCTCTTGTCTATGTTGTTGATTGCAACTCAGAGCATAGGTAATATAAGCCAAAGGCTTCTGGTACTGAATCACCCAGCGTTACATTCAGGTAGGGTTGTAGTCTGGGTGCATCCCCTTTATGCTAAGTACTATAACAATCCCTCTGTGCCCAGACTCATAATTTTTTCTTATTATTCACACTGCTTAAAGATCATTCAATATGTATTGTAAACACATGGTAAGTCATTTGTAAAGTCCCCAAAATGGAAATTCTGAAAATAAAATAAATGGGTCACACATTGTTTTTTATTTAAACATTCTTCAACTTTGTAGCATCCTTTCCAATCCCTGAAATAATGCTTACCTGTGTAAATAGAGGAAATGTTTAATGTTATTCACATGTTTTACATGGATATTCATAAATACAGGACTGAAATATTTATTTAATGTAAATACAAGCACATACTCAAAACTCTGCACATAGATGCATGTAGGCACTGATGGTGTGAAAGAATATCATGCTTCTCGACTTGGCATATAAAACAAACATATCAGAAACAGTGTTTTAACCTCAAATGAAATTACTTCTTTTGAAAAAGTTTTTATCAAGAAATTTATATCTTAATTTTCACTACCAAGAATTCACATTTCTGCTATCATCTTTTTTTCAAGTGTATGTAGCTTCTTTGATCTTTCTGTGAAATATAGATTTTTTTTACATGAACACTAATATCAGCAAGAAAAATAACATCACAACATTTCTGCATTTATGTGTATCAAAATAGTAACTGTGAATGTTCCTCTTTCCTGGATTGGATAGAGATAGTCTCCTCAAAAACTACTCCAAATCCTGCCAAGTGAGAGAGGCTGGCAAATCGCCCCTCCCCAGTTAGTTACAATCCACAAATTAATGCAAAAGAGAAAGTCAAGAGAGAGAGAAGAAATTTCTAGTCCTAGAGACAGAGTTAAATGAGTACACTTCTGCAAGACCAAGTATGGAGCACATAACCTTCTGTTAGTGACTCCTTTCCTCTTCTCTTCTGAGGCACAATCTCTATGTTTCTCCATGAGTAAATCACTCCTACACTTATATCAGGAAAGAAATTAGTTCTTGTCTGTCAGCCTCAGAGACTTGTAATAGTAGTGTTGTTGATGATGTTAGAGACAAAGATCTTATTAATAATAATAATAATAAAGTATAGTGAATTTCAAGTGTTCTTTATGTGGAGGAAGCTCTGGCTACATTGTCACTAGTCCTCAGAACCCTGCACCAAGGAGGTAGTTTGTTCTTGTCCTTTTGTTGTTGTTTCTGTTGTTTGCCTTCTTACTTTAGTTATGTTTTGTGACAATTTCAATTTACAGATCCAGGCTTGCTTCAAACTTGCACCCTCTGGCCTTAGTCTCTCAAGTGCTGGAATTTTGCCTAGGCTCAAACAAGGCATTATTATCTTTGCTTTTTTAAACAGAAAATTGTAGCTCATGTAGATAAATATCTTATCAAAGGCATATTACAATTAAAGGATGAAGCCAAGATTTGAGTACAGACCCATTTTTCTCACACACTGTGATTGCACCATGTTCATCATGCATGCTTCCAGTAACAATGCTAGGTTTAGTGAAGATGTAGAATAGAAAGACCTGCCTCTCTTTCACATGGCTAGCTTCATGGTATTGGAAGTCATGCGCTTAGATACGTATGATTGGGATTTTGTCAGAACTGAACAATAGAAATTTTCTGTGCATCTTAGCTCCTAAATTTGACTTTATTGGTTCTATTTCCTATTGGTGGTAAGGGATTTCCTTCTGGTGTGGATGTTTTGAAACTGTGATGGTTGTTCACTTGCAGAGTCATTTCCTCTCAGCAAGAACAATTCACCAGACACCCGTGGAAATTAATGAGGAGCTATGCACAGGCTAGAAGGACAGGCTTGGAACTGAGAGTTTAAAGAAGTGGAATGGGTAGGGCGAGTTCACAAATTGATGGAGCTAGAGAAATGACTCTTAGTCGGTAGAAACAAAGTAAGGCTAAGCCAACCAGAGTTAGGAGAGACATGTCAAGAAACCTGAATATAGGGTGAAGTGCATGTGAGATAATTGGAAACCTACTCTAGGAACAAAACTTGGAGACTTCTTTGAGGACTCAAGTTGTCTGAGATGATTTTGCTTCTGGGACACAATGGTTGCTTTTTTTTTGTTGTTTTTTGAATTTTTTTATTGATTTTTATTGAGCTCTACATTTTTCTCTGCTCCCCTCCCTGCCTCTCCCCTTCCCCCTCCAACCCTCTCCCAATGTCCCCATGTTCCCAATTTACTCAGGAGATCTTGTCTTTTTCTACTTCCCATGTAGATTAGATCTATGTAGGTCTCTCTTAGTGTCCTCATTGTTGTCTAAGTTCTCTGGGATTGTGGCTTGTAGACTGGTTTTCTTTGCTTTATGTTTAAAAACCACCATAAATGGTTGCCTTTTGTACTGGAAGTGTATTTCAAATTTCATTTACAGAAAAAGTGTCCTCTCAGCGTGAGTATATATTATATATAGAAACCTAAACTTTGTCTCAAGCAAACACTCTTGTATAAAATACAAAATCAGGAACTCTTATTACAGAATTTACTCCATAATTCAAGAACATCTGGTCTGACTCAATTCTGTCAGGTAGAAGAAAACTGTTTTAAGAAGTTAGAGTTAACTTAAGATGTATACAGTCAATATTAGACCAGGAATAAGTTCATTTCTCCTGACTTCTGTTGTAATGCTCTTTCCTAGTTATTATGATTTCTAGAATTCTTTTATTAAATGTATTTTATTTTAAAATAATGTAATAGATGATATTTTAATCCATGAATAAATATAGTGTGATTTGATCATGCCCACCTCCACTTCCCGCTCCAATTTCCCCTAACCACTATCCACATCCCGTTCCTAACTTCACGCCATCTCTTTTTAAATAAAAAAATTAACATACTGAATTAGTGTTTCCAATATGGAGCATAAGCAACTTACCAGGGGCCACAACCCTAAAGAAAACTGACTAAGCTTTCCTCAGTGACCATCAACTAGGACCTTGTGAGATTCTCCTACATCCATGCGATGATTTTGACTGGCTTGATCTTGCACAGGTAACCATAACTGTGGGAACTCATGAAAGAATGGCCCTGTAATGTCTAGAAGACAATATTTTTCTGTAGTCCTCCCCAACTTCTGGTTCATAAAATCTTTCTGCGCCTTTTCTCACCATGCTCCCATTCTTTATAAGAGAATGTTCTGGTCTGAATAATAGTTCATGCAGGTCATTCTAATTCAGCATGTAGATGTACAGTGTGCTTTTTTCACGCAAGCTTCTTGGTACATTTCATGGCATCATATTAAGCAGCATTTTGCAGCAATCAGGACTGGATCTGTTGCTTTTCTAAATTGTTACCCCCTTTTTTGATGGAGTATGGTTGAATTGAAATATAAAAATACTAAAAATCACATTTTTCTGTCCCATTGCCAAACTGTTCATGTGTAATTTCGCAATTTCTTCACTTGGTATGAATGGAGTCTATTACAGAGAGGAAAGGAAACACTGGAAGAAATAAGTATGTGATTTACAACATTATTTATAAAAGAACTGAATTTCCCATTTTCTTTAATGTAATTTTGCAAATATTTTGTTGCCTCATCTAATTCTTAAGCACAGGTGAAGAGCAGATATTAACTCGTATTTACTAGTTAAGTAGTTGACACAGGGAAGTCTAGGAACTTGTTTAAAACTCAACTATTAGGAACTGAAGAGATGACTCAGAAGTTGAAATATTTTCCCAGCAAGTGTGAAGGCCAGAGCTGGATCCTCAGATGCCTAAATAAATGTCAAATGGGAATGGTGGCCAACCGATAGGGAATTCCCCATAGCAAGCTGGCTAGCAAGACTTACCATATTAGTGAGCTCTGGGTTTGATTGAGAGATCTTGTCCAGTGAATGAGGTGCAAGAGCACTGGAAGATAATTCTGAACAGCAACCTCTGGCTTCTGCATGCAAACATACCTATAAACATGTTCATCCACACACATGCATATGCATACATGCAACACACACACACACACACACACACACACACCGGAAAAAGAAAGAAAAATCAACCAGAGATGTTCTCTCATCTCGTAATAGGGAAATGTGAAGTTTATATTTAAACTATGAACTGGCTTAATTGTGAGGGCCATGAGCATCTCAGCTTTCTAAAGTACCTTCTAGAATAGATTAGAATTAAAATTCCAGATAATCATGCAATGGGATAATTTCTTTCTGGTCAAGTGGGTTTTTAAATGTTGAATATCAAGAATAAAAATGCTATTTATGACCAAATTAATGCTGAGGTGTTTTGCTGAGAGTAACTAGACCCTAAATTAACTGGCACTGAAGTCCATTATTGTTTTCTTGGTTGTTTTTAAATCAGAAAACAATGTTAATCAACATAGGAAAGGATAATTGCTTGTTTGTTGTAACAAAATGGTTTCTGACTTTTCTAAAGCTGGCCAACCCATTAGGCATATTAAGGAGAAAACGAAATGTGCATAATTAAAATAAATGTAATTTTGGCCAAAGAAAAGAAAACTATCAGTATTGCTAATAGACAAATATTGTTGAAAAATTCAACAGAAACACACAAGATACATTGTCAGCTATTTAATATGTCACGAAAAACCTGTTCTTCGAGACTGGTTACAGGTGAACCACCAACTCTAAAGGTTCTAGATTCAGACACCAGTTCCTCACACACGGAGTTTCAATGGACCAATTATACTCTGACAAATAGATTTTAAAATGGTGTTATAGGGTTGATTAATTTTATACCTTCATGAAAATCTATTTATCCATCAAATAAGTTATTTACTGATTGCTTATGATATGGCTCTTTGTTACTTGGACAGAAACAACATCTAAGCATTGTTGGCTTATTTTCTCTGAGGAAGGAATTCTTCTATAAATTGTTATTGAATGCATGAATTAAATAAGGCTAATAGTGGAAACATTTCTTTTTCATTTTGCTTTCTCCTAGTGCTAAGATCAAACCCATGGTCTTGTGTAGTTGTGCAAAAACTCTACCACAGAGCTGCATCTCCCATGTGTGTAGTTTTTTAAAACTGCTGTATTTAGCTTGCGTCCACATTTTTAACTGTAAAGTAGATGACAGTGAACACTGTGTCAGAAGCATTGCGTATCTTCTAGATTCCTGAAAGCCTGGAGAGTGGTGTCAGTGTCTGTGGTCCACATGAGTCCTCATTTTAAAACTCTGCTTAGGCTTATTTCATCATCTAATGGGAGAACACTATGGACTATTTGTTTAAGACAGAAAGAAAAACAGAGTATCTCGTAAATATCTGTATGGTTTCTCGTTTGGAGTGAAATCAATACTTAGAAATGAATATGCCACTCTACGTAAGTATATACTCATCTCATTTTTCTTTAGAAGATATCAAGAAACATTTGATATCCACACCACCCAGTAGATGGTATCCAAAGGAAAATGTTTCCATATTTAATTTTCGAATTTCTCAGTGATTTTGGAAAAGAGTAGGTCACTGGTAGATGTTTCTAAGAAAGGAAAATATATACAGTGACTGCAAACGTGAACTCAGGAACCAGATGCCTTGAGCTAGTAATCCAGCTACCAAGCTGAATAACTTTACAAAAAAAAATCATGTAATTTCTCCATGCTCCGTTTTCTTATCCATAAGGCAACTATAATAGTAGCAACTTCCTTTAAAAAAATGATCTTAGAGATTGCTTAAACTCAAACATGCAAAGCCCTTTAAATAGTACCTGTGAAATATCAGTTGCATTAAATTGCTGTTAGTATCATTTTTTGAAAGTCAGCTGTATGTTACAGGGAAAGAAAAATTATGCCCATAAGAAAGGATTTACAAAGCAATTTACTTTCAACACATGAAATACTGATCCACCGCCTCAGGTCTTCATCTCTAATTTGGTTTCAAGAACAAAATTCTTTCCAAGACAATGCACATACTTCAGTGTCTAATCATGTATGAGAAAGCAATCTTCAGTGCCAGGGGTTAAGGCTGATGCTCATAAAGCCCAGCCCCCAAGCCCAATGCCACATCAATGTTCAGGTAATAAAGCAGCCACTTAGTGTTATATTAGATTCTATTATTAAATCATTGAGTGGTTGTCATAAGTCTTCTTAGAGCTATAGACATATAGTGTATATTCAGGCTTAAAGACATAGAACAGATTTTTTCCTTTAGATGTAAAATATATACTAGGTATGGTAACTATTTTCTACTAACCAACACTGTAATTGGGAAGACCCAATGTAAGTTTCTTACATTTTCATATGCTAGCAAAATCATTAGAACTTCAAAATAGGAAATATTTCTGTTGGTGTGCATGGTTGATATAAATAAGGCTTTCAAGTATGGGATTATTTTAATTACACTATAAGACTGCGTGTGTGTGTGTGTGTGTGTGTGTGTGTGTGTGTGTGTGTGTGTTTACACTACAGGAATAGCCTAAACATATGTCATCTCCTTTTCAATCACCTATATAGACATTAACTTACTCTGCATTGAGGGCCATCAATGTATCAGGAATAAAGAAGTAATAGAATAGGAACAGAAGACTTTCTTTGCCCTAAAAGACCATGTTGTTTAAATAGACCAGCAAATGAAGAATTTTTATCCCAAATGATGAATGACAACTGCTATGATCCAGGCATCCTCAGAACAGCAGTGTTCCCAAGGCAGGAATACCAGAGAAGTACCAAAGATGAGAAACCATCCAGAGCCTTAGGTGTGCCCAATTTCTGATGTATTAAAAGCAATTCACTAAGGAAGATAAAAGTGGAGACAAAATTAGTTCAAATCCTAAGTATTTAAAACTCTTAAAATATCACCAAAATAAACAAAAACAAAAATGGCTTTGGAGAAACTGCACAAAGAACCTCTAAGACCTGGGAATATTGTATTAGTAGGACTGAAGTTTGAAAATGTCCAACATCCCCCATTCTTGGCACTGCTCAATCCCCTTGCACACATGGCTCCCTCCAACCGTCTGTCCTCTGAACTGGCATGGCCACTGACTCCTGGGGCTACTTTTCCTGAAAAGCATTAGACAGATGCCAGATGGTGACATGTGACAAAGGAGCAATAAGATGTAATGGGGCCACAAGATTCCAGGAATTTAACAGAGCAGAATTCAATTACTGGCCTTGCCACACAGACATCAAGAACACTGTTTAACTTATCTGGGGCAGAGTCTTTTATACTAAAATAAATCATAAGATTCCCAAGGAAGTAACTGAAATTAAATCAGACAAGTGGGAGGAAACATCTAAATAAAAATCAGAATCCACACCTCTCTCTTTAAGCATGAGTATGCTCAATAAATTCTGTTTTAAGTCAAAATACAATGGGATCTAGAAAGGACAGATCATAGATTTGAGCAAATGAAACATTTCATGATTAGTTGATAAGGAAGAAATGAATATAGAAAGTGTTCAAGAGTTAAAAGCAAAAGGGTAGCCTTTTTACAAAGCACACAAGAATAGCTGAAACTTTCTTTGGGCTGACAATCAGCTCCCAAATAAAGTCACAGAGATTTATTATTAGTTATGAACGGTCATCCTGAGCTTAGGCTTGTCCCACTAGTCCTTTTAACTTAATTTAACCAGCTCCCAGTAATCTCCATTTTGTCTTGGGGCTTTCTACCTGTCTGTCATTCTGTATGTCCTACTTCCTGCTTCCCTCATGTCCGGCTGGCCAGTCCCTGACATCTCCCTGGTGTCTCTTGGTCCCTTTTTCTTTCTCCTCCTACTTACTCCCTATGCCACATACTAAATATTGTGAACCAACTATATTTCCACTTCTTGACAACCTTCTCAGTGGTCAGTCCTTAATAAAACCATTTTGACCTATTAATATTTTTCTATTTAAATATATGTATTACTATGTGGATTTTCACATTTTGTGCATGTGTTCATATGTGTGTGGATATATGTGGGAGCTCAAAGTGTATATCAAGCCTGTTCCTCATCCTCCATTCCATCCTTTTCCTTTTTTCTTTTGTAAGTATGTAGACTGTGTGTATAAATGCAGGTGCACACACACTACAGCACTCGTGTGAAGGCCAGAGGAAAGCCTGGAGATTGCGACCTTGGCTAGCAGGCTGGGGAATTCCTGGGGATTCCCCTGTTACTGTCTGCCATCTCTCTATCATACCACTGGAGTTAGAGATGTGACTTCTACAGCTTTTATGTGGGGTCTGTGTGGTTTTATGAGACTCAAGGAGGCTCACAACTGTGATTCTCTTGATTTCTGGAAAGTGTTTTATCTGCTAAGCTTCTCCACTTTATTTTTGAGGCAGGGTCTCTCAATGAGCCAGGAAACAGACCGGTCATCATAAAACACCAGTTCCTCCTAGCTCCTCTCTCCACCCCAGCACTGAGATTACAGAGATGACCACGCTGGGTTACTTTTCACATGGGTGCTAGGAATCCAATTCAGGTCCTCATACTTTGTGCATTTTATTGTCTTAGTCATTGCCTCAGTCCTAAATTCCCCATTGTATATGATTTTGGGATATCTGTCGAAATGGGCTTTAGACTTCTCATTTTAAATTTCTTATTAATCTACAATTGTTCCTTTGGAAAATTTGCATAATAATATTCTTTGATTTCTTGTGGCATTTACTCATAGGAAAACCAAGACAACTTTGAAATTTTTGCCCAAGTGTAGTTCTTCAAAAGTAAGGATGCTGCTCAAGTTTAAACGATACTATGCCTTGGAGCTTCATCCTTCCTCCTTATAATTTTTACCTTCCAAATAGCACATTACAGTTTGCTGGACAGCTGTCATTAAACAGCCAAGAGACATCTCAATTTGAACAGCTGTAAAACAGATCCTTTGCTCACTCTTTCTCAGGTTTCACCCAGCATTCTTCTGCCTAGGAAATTGTCCTTTGGGACCTGCTGCTTGGATTGGAATTAAAACCTTTATTGTTTTCTCTTCTTCAGTGACCATCCTCTGAATTCCTGTCATGTCTCCACAACTACAACTATAACTAGTGAATTCTCTGTAGCTCTAGTTCTGGGCTACATCACAGTTATCTCCTCTGGACAGCTAGGTCTACCCCGCATCCACTGGAACTCAAGTCATTTGAATTGGAACCTTCTTCCCTCCTCCATTGAGTTTGAGCAGCACACATAAACAAGTTCCTTTCAACTGCTGCATGCGAACACACGTTTTGCTAAGTTTTGGGGGGCATTTGAATTTTCATTCTACTTCTACTTTAGGACCCCTCTGTCTATCCTCAATCCCACATCCAGGGCAATCTTGGTAAAAGATACATTGAGTTCTGTTATACCACCATTTCCTTTCTCCAAATATGTCCAGTTTATTTTGCAGAAAATACCAGCTTAAGGCATTGATTCCAATTCTCTACCATGTCTGCCTCTCTGACATCAGCTCAGATTACTTTTTCAGGTTACATGCATATGATTAGATGGCATCTAGGCTAGGTCTTGTTTAAGGGATAGAGAATCCAGGCAGCACTGAAATACTACCACTTTCGTCTTCAGACAGCATAGGTTTTTCAATTTTCTTTCTTAATTTTTATCTGCCTTCCTCATCTAGAAAAACTATCTATGACATTAAGGTCTCTGTTTAATCACAACCTGAACACTGACTTGTGTGATCAGGCAGGCTCTTGATAGATATTTATTAAAGAAAACAGTAAGCAAATTATCCAACTCTGCTGGATCTGTTGAGTGCCCTTGGTGGAGCTGGTGCAACCGCCTCAAGAGACTCTTCTAGGATTCTGAATCCATCATGGCCATGAAATAGGCCCAAGACAGGAACCAACATGTGTTCCACCAGGTGGAGAACAAAGTGAACGCTCCCCAATGGGAATAACCATGCCCTTATTATCAGCATGCTGAAAGCAAGTAAGTTATCTGTCCTGGATAAGACATCATGGTAGATTGCGAAAATATGTCACTAAAACCTAGCTATAGATTTGGATTTTAAAAACTGAAATGAGAAAAAAAAACAATTACACAGCAAATGTAATCTTTCAAAATAACTTTCTTTCCCTCGACTCTGTGCTCCAAAAGTTAGCGTTTTATTTTATTTTAAATTGCTCTATCATTTTCACTCCCAAGTTCCTTAGTACATAGTAATTATAAGAATCAATCTGTTCTTCCTGAAAGCCGTTTTTCCACTGCTTGGGTAATTTCCCTTCTGAGTGCTGCTGCACAAAGTAGGTTGGCTCACACTGTTTTCTTAGCTCTCTCACAATTAAAGAATAAAATACCTATACTTGGCTGTGTGCGAAGTTTTAAATCTTCAAGATCTCGTTTTAAATGCTATCAAAAGCTGTGTAACTTTTCTATTATGTGCATATAAAATTCTATATATGTTTTCCCAAATTAGCACATATCATCTGTTAACGTTCTTCATTCAAAAGCAGCTTCCATTGCTAAGCATCTCAAGGATAAAAAGACACTTTCGAAGACAAGTACAACAGATTTAAAAGACATTGTGATTTAATCCACTGTACTTGGGTGGTAAAAGACAAAATTGATGAAAAGGACAAAAATTAACTGGCCTTTTAAGAAAAAAATGGAAATACTAACATCAAAGGGCTAGAAAATTATTTCTAATTTTTAAAACAAGTAAGGTATTAAATCAGGCTTCGACTGAAACACAGATAACTATAATACAGCTACAAAAATTGGCTAATGTGAAAAAGACAAAAAGACCTAGAGATTAGTAATAGAAATTATTTTAATACACAAGGTAACTTATTGCTTGCATGTACCAATGCATGTATATCTATTTGGAAGTCATTTTTGTATCAGCAACCATTAATGGCAATATAGAAAGTATGATTAGACCACGGCCTAAAGATGTTAGTTTGGGAAAGCATCACACCCATTCTATACACCCAGTCTAGCTAACTCCAAGAAATAAAAATTAAAAAAGGGCCAGTATGCAATAATTCCCTGAAAAAAGTGCTAGGAAATTAAGGTGGGAAGCATAAGAAGCATATTGCTAACATTATACAATTACACTGGACAACTTTAGACAGCAGCGATCAATCATCTGCAGAGGTTCTATTCCAGGAATGGCTGAGGGTAACTGAAGCTGTTTATAGAAACCCTGTGTGCATTTTTCTTTTTCCATAGGCTTATGTTAAGGTTTAACTTAGGAATTAGGCACAGGGTGAGATTAGCAACACTAATAATAAATTTGGACAATTATTATATCCTATAATAAAATTTGTTATGCTTTTTGCATATTTATCCATAGATTCTCTGCTTAATATTTTTAAATCATGGGTAACTGAAGTCACAGGTAGAAAAGAATGTGCATAATGAGATCAAAGCGCTAACCTCTATTCCAGGTATTGTCATCTTGTTTACAACAGCACATTTCTTCGTGTCAGCTGACTGGCAGGGATGGGTACTAATAACATAGCTACTTTCAGGGATAAGCAAACTAAAATTTAAGAAGCCCTTCCAATGTCATCTCTGATACAAGTGAACATACTGGAACTAGACCCCCCCTAGCCACGTGAAAGCCATCCGACTCCACTGGGTCTACTACATTGCAAACGTTAAGCATTCTTTCCCATTGCCCATGCACATGCACTGAAAATAATACCTTATTCTTTGGCTATGCCATTGCTAACATAGTCGACCATGGTCTACATGTGATCAGACACAAACGTCCCATGGGGGATATGTCTCTGCTAAATAAGGCCAGCTTTATTTTCAGATTGATTATATTGGTAAAATTTTGCTCACTTGCAAGTTTATGAGAATTAAAAAAATTGATCATCAAAATTTTGATCAAAAATGATCAAAAAAATTGATCATTCAAAAGGGCACTGAAGATCACGAATCTGACTCCCATGTGCAAAGTACATGTAGAAGACACAAGAAATTTTCCAGAAAAAAAGGACAGAAAGTAGATGAGGAAATCTGATTAAAGATGGAATATTTAGCATTCAAATAAGTAGAGAAAATCTTTCCAGCTTTATAGAAACCACATATTTAAGATAAAGTCTGTTTATTCTAATTAATGCATATCTTAACTAAAGAGTGATAAATACAGGACAACCACAAGCTAATAGTTATCCTTTAAATTGATGTAAGCCATAATTCATTATTTGAAACATTTATTTCTGTTTAATATTTGGAAAGGAAGATAGACTAGTTTTTAATACATAAGACTTTGGAATGAGCAAGGTTCAACAACTAACTCTGCCATTTGTTGTTATAAATGCCCGTCACCTATCAAATGAGGACAGCAATATAACCTATCTGCCAAGCAATAAGATTTAAATTAAGTGAATTAAAAAATCAATGAATCACATTAATTTCCAAAACAGAAAATTATCTGGCATGTAAGAGTGATATAGTTACTAAATTAAAGATAAAATATATTAATGTAGACTGAAATGGGAATTTCAGTCACACGTACACACCAGGGAGAACTGTTTTATTGTTCATGATGAAAAGCTACTATCACTGTAGACCAAGTTAGGAAGGAGTGTAAAAAAAATGACAAGCTGTTTAAAGTCAAATGATAATGGATAAGATAAAACATAAATATTTCAATGCAATGTTTTGTTCTGTAAAAACCACCCATTTGAAAACCAGAAAGTCACAAGCAGAGTAATCACCATTCATCACTAATTTTTCCAAATAAACCTAATGCTCACTTCATTACAAATAAAGACTTCTGAAGATAGAAAGTATAACTCTATCTTGCAAATTTGTTTTTTAAACAAATAGCCAGAAAACATCACTGGTTAATCATGTTCTTATAAGATATCTTTCCTATTTGGTTATGCAAACATTACGTATTCCACAAATATCAAAACCTTAAACTAAAGAAGGGACTCATGGCGGGGGGAACGTCTGGAGAGGCAAGCCACTGAGGGGTGTCTTCCTCAGTCACTTTCCATCTTCTTCTTGAGATAGGACTGCTCACTGAGAAGGAACTGCATCTATTCTGCTAGACTGTCTGCTCAGTATGTTCCAGGAATCCTCCTCTTTCCACCTCCCAAACTCTAGGATTAAGTGTGTGTAGTGGCCAGTTTATTGCATGGATCAAACTCAAATGCTCACATATGCAGAACAAGCAGTATACTGATCAAACCATCTTCCCAATGCCAAACTAAACATTTTTGATTAATGCATAAGTCCATATTGTTAGCTTTGACAGGACTGCTATAGCAAAGAATTCATATTTGTTTCCAAACTGAGAGTAGCTCACTCTCTAGTCTTTTTTTTTTTCCTGGATGGCAAATTGCACATCGTGTTCTCTATATGATACCTAACTTCTATGTAGTGAGAACCTGGAGCGTTATAGGTTGAATGAAAGAAAAATTCACAAATTATATAAAACAAAAGGTTAGAAAGTACGTTGTGATTGGTTTAAGGGTAGCCAAAGAGGTAACCAATGAAATCAAAATTTAAGAAAAACAATGAATAATTTTTATGTATTTCTCAATCATTGAACGGGATACTCTTACAATAAAATTAGTTATTGCAATCTGAAATGTTTATTTAACTTGTTAGCATCCATTTTTATTTGCTAAGTCTGATAACCCCAGTATACTTACTGTAATACATTAGGGTTTACACTTTTATTCAGTTAGTCGTTTATTGATAAATAGCAATTGGCCACTGAAACTACTAAGTGATGTATTGGATATTACTATGTGCAACTAATAGTTTTATACTCCAGGGTCTCAGCAACAAACAACACTGTCAGATTCTTACTTCTTTAAGTGTTTATTGTAGTTTATTTATAGTTTATAGAAGAAGAAAACTAAATAATTGCTAATTTTGCTAACATAATGTTAATTCACAAAATAATTTTAATTAATAAGTACTATTGAGAAAAATCAAGAGAGATGACAAGGTTGAAGATGGATCAAAGGTCACCATAACTAGAAGATGCAGGACATCCCATTAATCATGGAGAGATGTCCTTCATGAAAAGAATTAGGGAAAGGGCATGAAAGGAAGAGGAGCCACAGAGGCAAAGGACCTTGGGAAGGAATAAATTTGACTGACAAGACAAGCATGAAGAACCATCTGAGCGCGGCCAGCAGCGAGTTGAGGAGCAATAGAAGCGTGAGACTGAAACCAAGGTCAGATACTGAAGGAAGTTCCATCCCATGGTGTAACTCTTGGATTCTGTTCATGTTAGACATTTGGATTCGGGTCAGGTGAGAATGGCAACCAACACAGTGGGAAGTGAAATGAGTTGGAATACGTCCAGAAGTCTCCTTGTGGCGTTAGTGGTGGGGGAGTGGATGAGAGGATGAGTAAGTGAAGAGAAAGGTGGAAAGACTAGGAAAAGGGTGACAGATGAGAGCCTCCTGGCAAGGTAGAGGACTAGGATGCATACTGTGAACGTCAAACCCACAGCACCGTTATGAATGCATTTTATTCTGCCCCACAGAGGGGCCGTGACAGAAGGGGGAAATTCCACCAGTTTCAAACTTCAAGTTGTACTGATTCTATTTGTCCTAGTTACAAAAATAGATTGTTTCCTGTGTCTTTCACCCTCAGTTGCCTATATTGGCATCATCGGTGGTTAGCCTCTATTTCCTGGAACTCACAGATGTCTTCAAACCTGTGCACTCTGGATTCAGCTGCTATGACCGGAGTCTTAGCATGCCATACATTGAGCCAACCCAGGAGGCCATCCCATTCCTCATGTTGCTTAGCTTGGCTTTTGCTGGACCTGCAATTACGGTAAGAATTGACCCCAAATTTTATTGGTTAGTCCCAGAAAACAAAAACTGATTCAGTTTGTGTAGCAAGTGTGCAAAAAAAAAAAAAAAACAAAGATGAACTCTAACCCTTGGATTGGGAAGATCTTGTCTTTGGGATATATTGCATATTGACATTTTCACATAGTTGATTGCTTAAAATTGTTGGCATTTAGTTTTAAAAATTACACAATTTTCAAAATGATCTGTTTGCATTTATGAAAAAGGTTTTATAACTAGACAATTCTTCTTAATGGAATATAAACTATTATATTGGTGATATATTTTTAATTGATGTATTTCTCATGTGTTTGTTTGCTACTTGAATTCCGGGGAGCTGAAAATAATTATTCTCTGTTCAAAAATTATTTTTAATAACATTTATAGGTTAAATTTTACTAAATTAGCACTTTATGCCAACTATAATCAATGAGACTTACCAAGTGTAAAGAGCTCAAAGCTTAACTTCTGGTCATGCATTCATGCTTACTACACACACACGCGCACACACATACACACACACACACAAACAAACACACACATGCATCCAATCTATCAGACATGAATTAAAGCACAGTTGTTTTTAGTTTCAAACCCTACTATAAATAAATGTTGCAAAAGAAAATTGCAAGCTAAAATTATCTATACCAAAGACTATGCAATCAAAGAAGACAATGATAAATAGTCTAATATAATAAAGAAAACCATACAGAAGTTGTGGAGCTTCACATTTTATTTGATACTTTTACCTATTCATTTATGTAATTATCTACAACCAAAAATGGAAAATCCATTACAGGGTTAGAACTAAACGACAATTTCTATATCCTCTTTCATAATGAGTGCATGTCCATTTCCTGCATTCAGCCCACCTTCATCCCCTGGTATTTAACTTTCTTTGCTCTCTTTCCTACATGACACACTATACCAACATGCACACTTGTTTACTTGTATGCATGCATTACTGACTAGATTCTGCATGTGAGGGAAGGCATGCAGTTTGATCTTTCTGAGAATTTATAACATTGCTTACTGTTGTACATTCTAAGTTAATTTACCTACAAATTTTGTGATTGCATTTTTTTCTTTAGAGCAAATTTTGTGATTGTATTTTTCTTTAGAGCTAAATAGTATCCCATTTTATATACCTACAAATTTTCTATATCTATTCATCTGTTGATGGACAACTAAGTTGATTCCAAATCATTATCATAGCGAATAAAGCAGCAATAAACACTGGTGTGCAAATATCTCTAGAGAAGGGGATGGACTTCTCTGGATATATGCCCAGAAATAAACACTGGAGTCATAGGGTAGTTCTATTTTTAATTTTTTAAGAAATATCCAAATGATTTCCACAGTGGTTATATTAATTGTTGCCTCCACCAGCAGTGCATAGGGCTTTCCTTCTCTCCACATCCTCTCCAACATTTCTTGTTGTGTTTATTGATGATAGCTATTCTCACTAAGGAAAGGTAATATCTTAAAGTACTTTTAATTTTTATATTTCTGATTGCTATGAATACTGAGAACTTTTTAAAGTAGTTATTAGCCATTAATGTTTCTCTTTTAAAAAAAATTACCTAGCCAGTTCATTTGCCTATTTGTTCATTGGCACTTTTATTTCCTTGGTATTTAATTTCTAAACAGTAGTTTTGATGTGTTACAACACATCACAAATAGCATGTTTTATGTACATCATTAATAAATAAGGTTAGATAAGCCTTACTGCCATTTCTTCTGCCCCCACAATACTTGCCAAAAAGAAAATACATTTCCCGGGTGGTATTGTTTACTTATGCCAGAAGGAGCCTTTGCTCATTTCAGGTTCTTTCATTACACTCATCAATGTTGAACATTTATGAAATTAAAAGGCACACTTAAATGGATCTTTTATAAGATTCTCTGATACACTGTCCTTTTGAGTTTCAGTATATCAAAGTTTCTAAAAAGATTCTTTGTAGATTTTCTAAACTCTATACTTTCTTGTATCCACGATTCTGTATTCCAAGTATTACCCCTATAGTAAATATTATATTATTTATACTATAAATACATTTAATGAGATATTTGGATAAAATAATTGAAACCTAATTTATTCACACTGCAAATGAATGGTATTTGAGCTCCAGTGAATTCAAAGGATTAGAAGTATTTATGATGCACTTGGAAGCAGAGAAAGCTTTTTAATGGATGACATTTGTTCAAATAGCAACATCTTCCCATCATTTTGCTTAGTCATTTGACCATAGAGGAAATAGTATATTAGTTTTAAACCTATCACATCAGAAAATTTTTCTCAGCCAGAATGAAATATATGGATTTAATTGATACATATGGGATAAAACACATAAAATATATCAGGGTGTGTATGACCCTGGTAAAAGGACTGTTTATATGCAATCATTGGAATAATTCACATTTTATAGATATAAAGCTGTTTGTTCACTAAGCTATGAGTGAATAAACTGAGCAAATAAACCCTGAGTCAGCTGGAAGAAGTCCAATTGCTACATTCCCCATCAAGAGCCTTTATCACATGATGCTTCTTCTCCTGGTGTTGCTACATGTGTGCTGGAAGCAATAGATAGCCATCCACCGTGTGACCTTTTCAAGTCTAAATTTATTTAGTTTTAAACTTTTAAGATAGTACAAGTAACATTAAATAGTTGATCCATTTGCAGTGCCTACATTGAGTTCTTGGCAGCTACATGGGAGTGGTTGCTATCATATTAACCAATACAAAACATAGTTCCATTCCTACTGAAATATGTGTGGAATGGCTATATTCAACAGTACTTTTATACTCAGACAAGCTTTCCATGCATTTTTTCCCTTCTGCTAAATTAGAAATTGTTTTGTTGACCAAAACTGCTTGTCAAATGTTTCCGATACTAACTCTATATTTATTTGATTCTTCTAAGGCATCTTGGAATTGATGTCAAGAATCTCAAAGTTAGAGCAGAATCAGCAACTGTGTGGTTGATTGAATTACTGGGTGTGATGGGCAAAATACCAAGGGGTGATTGTTCTAATCAAATTGAAATTCTGAGATATTTTCACACCTTTGACAAATGCAAGTAGACAAGACACAGCCAGAACTCTTTACAGTGCCCTAATTGCTTATTTCTCATTGCTTGCTAACTCCCCAGAATAAATTGCTTACATTTCTGAAGTGCTCAGAAAAATATATCTTCTCTTTGTGGAACTGACCACGTGTGAAAGGACGGTGGATAGTTTATACTTGCTAGTGTGCAGGTACAGTGGCACTCTTGGTGACACCATGTGGCCTTTGCAGATCATGGTGGGAGAAGGGATTCTATACTGCTGCCTTTCCAAAAGAAGAAATGGGGCTGGATTGGAACCCAACATCAATGCCGGGGGCTGCAACTTCAACTCCTTTCTCAGAAGAGCCGTCAGATTCGTTGGTGGGTGTGAAGAGCCAAAAGGAAAGAAAACGCTTTTATGCACAGAAATACGATTTCTAATTACAGATATTAAACCCTTAAAGCTGTAATTTAGATGTATATGTTCAATATGCGTGAGTTTTACATTGTACAGGAAACTATTTTTAAAAATCAGAATCTAGGATCTTTATCGAAAATGTGTTATTTAGAGTCATAGCCCTGATTCTGTGAGCTAGCACACCACACATTTCAGGGCATTCTGCCAAACTCTAGTTGAAGCATAAGTTTACTTTAAAATAGTTTCACAAAGTGTATGTTTTAGATTTTGATTTTTTTTTCCCGTGGGAGAAGGAAAAACTAGGGGCAAGTTCCATGTAGTCCCTACTTAATTTATTGCTGAGGCTGGCCTTGAATTCCTCAGCCTCCTGCCTCTACCACCCAAGTGCTAGGATAGCAGGAGCGTGGCACCACGCTTTGTTTTATTTATTTATTTTTTTTTTAGATGTCAGTAGGTCATCATTAATTGACAAAGTTTCAGGAATTAACTTATTCACATAAGTGAGTCTGTCTCTTAGTGGTTTCATCCTGAAGTCACTGTGGCTGGAAATGTCATACTAGACTGCTACATTCCGGCTACTTTTTCTTGGTTAGACTCTTTTATAAACACACACACACGCCTTACATTTTTTTTAATGAAGCCCTTAAGAAAACCACAGGCCTGACTAAGTAAATATCTGATTCACACTAATTCTTAAATCACAGTTAGCATGGGACCATCAGAATCAAGTTTGAGCCACAGATTTTATTTTACTTTTTTTCACTGATTTAAATGATCATCTACAATACCAGACACCAACCTGAAAGTTTTATATTCATCCCAATAAGTCAATATTAGGCTATTTTTACCTATAGCTTGTCAGCATAAAGAAACTGGTAGCCTCATGTAATATCTCATGAATAATTACATGAAATTTCTCTCGCTGACTGACTCTGAATCATTCCCTAAACCCTGCTTGTTGAAGGTATCTTCCTACCATCATATTGGTATGGTAATAAAACAGTAGCCCGCTTAGCAACATTTGAGATAAGGAAATAGAACTCCAAGACATAAAGCTGAACCCAGAGAAAGGTTTCCATAATAGAATATAACGCTATGGACAAAGAACTGAAATGCTGTCTGCAACCTCATCCACCCTGGGCCTGGAGAGTCTCATTTTCCCAAACGTAAAATAAGTTGACTCCCTTCTTATCCAGTCTTTACCTGGATCATGCAAATCTCAGATCACACTATCTGCTCTTCATGTTCAACACACTGTGATCGATGCTGTATCGTGTTAAGAATGACTCCTAGGTGGACTAAAGAGGTGGCTCAGTGGTTAAGAGTGTTTGCTGCTCTTTCAGAGGACCGCAGTTTGACTCCAAGACAGACCCCACAATAGGCAGCTTACAACTGATTGAAACTTCAGTTCTGGGGGTCTGACACTTTCCGCTGTTCTCTATGGACACCCCCACACTAATGTGCATACTCACACACCTATACATAAATACATAATAAGCAGAGTAGACCCCATGCATGTGACTAGGAACTGGAAGGCAGAGATCAGTTTTCCATGCTGTGAATTCCTGGTGTAATTGGAAAGGAACTGAGGCTGTGATGATTAGAGGACAATGACTGGAGAAGAAAAATGAAAATCAATGCAATCGAACACTCTTGGTCTGGAGATGATAAAAGGGTGCCTCTTAGAATGATTTCTGTGGGTGTCTCATGAATCAGAATGCAAGCAATTGAGTCGGAATGAATGCTGGGAGTCAAGACAGCCTGGGAAGAGTAGGCAAGTTCTAAATTATCTATGCCTTAGAAGAACTGCTCACAAGATGAGCCAATCAGGTGACTTCAAATAACATAGAGCTTGAGGATTTGTAATTTAAGATTGGTCCCAGAATATAAAATTGAAAGTTTGGCAGGATATATAAGAACATCATCACCAAACATGGCAGCTCCCACAGCTACCCAGGCTGTAACTTCTGTTTGGTTATTATGACAAATCCTGGCTTTTCCCTTCTTTGCTTAATTATCATTCTCAGCAGCACTGTGCTTTATAGAGAATTAGAATGGATTCTGTGGGGTTTAGTACCTGTGCCTAGAGTTATAGACCAAGGTGAGAAAATAGTCTGAACCACTCAGAAATGCTTAGGATTTTTAAATTATCATTTTAAAATTGTGTTGTGTACTTACAGGTTTAGGTAACTTTTATTAAACTTGTTCTTTGACAGTTTTATAACTATATTTAATGCATGCTGACTACTCTCACCTCCTGATTTGCTTTTTCTCCTCCATCCCTGTCAACTTCTCCTCTTCCCTACAAGTTGTTTTCCACTTTACTGAACCATTTAGCTACTGATGGACTGGGGAGTAAGGGACAGTCATTGTTTTAGTTGCAAACCCATCAGACTCCAGTGACCAGTGCAAACCCGTGATCACACAGATTGCTGTGAAGAAGTTCAGTTGATGGCAAAATAAAAATACATTAACGTAAATGCATTTTCAATTCTATTGCATTTCTCATATTCTGTCCCTCTCTAATCTTTCCTCAACTTTCCCACAGATAGATGGCAAGTGACCTATGGTAAAAAAACATGTTAAAAAATTGACCTTAGTCACTGGAGACATGGCTTATCAGTTAAGAATACACACTGCTCTTGTAAAGGACCCAAGTTCAATTTCTAGCATTCACATCTGGCCACTCACAACTGCCTGTAATTCCAGCTCTGGAACTCTGATACCTTCTTCTGTACTCTGCAGGCACCTGTATGAATAGGTATACAGACCTACACATAGACACGCTTAATTAAAAGCAAATATTTATATATAAAATATTTTCCCTAATTGACAAGAGTGACTATAGTATATTGACTAGCTGGTAAATTCTTGCTGTAGTATTTTGCCCTTAAATATCAACTTAGAAGCTTAGAAAATTTCTATATTACCTCTCAAATTACCTTAGAAAAAAATGACGGTACATTATAAGGTCAACATAGTAATGCACAATAAACAGAGTTGACACTAATATAAACCCAGCATTAGCCATCAAGTTAGTAACAACATTTTCCATTTTTCTTCTAGGTGTCCATGTGTTTGGACTGTGCTCCACGGCTCTCATTACAGATATCATACAGCTATCCACAGGATACCAAGCCCCATACTTTCTGACTGTGTGCAAGCCAAACTACACCTCTCTGAATGTATCCTGCAAAGAAAATTCCTACATCGTGGAGGATATTTGTTCAGGATCTGACCTTACAGTTATCAACAGTGGCAGGTTGAAAACAAAACTCTAAAACTATTCCATGCCAGTACCTGTGTCGTGCAATCATTGCACCACCCACGCATGCCGTTTTCAGTCATGGTGATCTGTATTTTGCTTATATTATCAATGCAACAACCAATTCAATGACCGCAACACAGATATCTGCTAGTGACTTGTTCCAAATCCTTCTCTTGAAGTCTCCAAATTTCAGTTTCACATTCTTGCTACAAGCCCTCCTTTGCCTCAACTTATATTTTGTGCTCTACCACAATTGATTTAAGATATTAATGATCCACTCATTATAGCTGACAGACAATATGTGCATTGGACTCACTTAAGTCAAACACCAAAAATCTGTGTTCTGTCTCTTCTTTATCACTTATTTTAAACTTATGTAATTTTTTTCTTTTACTCAGGTTTACAAAGGAGCAGCATCTGCCTATGGCTGCATCTCTTTTTTTGAATAAATACAAAAATGTTAAACAGCTTCTGAATTTACATTTTAGAAGGTTAAGAACATGAAACTACTACTACATTAAATTATTTCCAATAAACAAAGTAAAATACACTTATAAGACAAGAGGAAGTTTCTGAGGTGCTGAAAAATATCAGTAGAGAGATGCAGAGTTCTAGATAATTATTATAAAAATTGGAGTTATTATTTTTGACTTCTCAACAAAGCCAATTCCCATGGACTCTTTAGTAATTTTGAATTTATGCTGAAGAACCATGTCCTATATTCTTTCTCAATACTTCCACATTTTATTGTCTACAACAATATAACAAGTAACAAATAATTAGAAAAGGAATAATATCAATGATTCTTTTTCCACTGAAAGTAATTTCTAATCCTTTTCCTGTACATCTTTTCTGTGTATGTTCCACTGATCAGTGTCCCAAATGAACCTTGCTCCTTAAGTTGTTCAACTTAAGAAAATTCTGTGTTGTTTTAGAAGTGACAGTCACATTTAAGTAGGCTCTGCAGAGAAGCAGTTAGTTAAAACAGGACTCTTCTGTACATTTTAGAGTATAAAAGTACATTAAGATCTACTAGTATGGGAAAATAATTTCCTTACTTATTGCAATGAAACTATTTCAGAGCAGAAAAAACATTTAAAACATCAAAGCCCTACATTTTATAAACTTTAACAAGGAATTGATATAATTGCAATCAAAACGCAGTTATTTTTTCCATTCAAGAACATAATTAAAGAAATAAAATTTTTTTTCCTTTCTTCCCCTTCTCCCGGTCCCCTCCCACTACTCCCCCACCCCTCCTCCCTCTCCCTTCTTCCTTGAAAGAGGGCATGGTGCCCTGCCCTGTATGGAAAAAAAAAAGAAAATAAATATAAATAAGATCTAAGACACAACTCAGAAAAAGACATTTACTAAATAAATTTATGGAAAAATTAAAAAAAAGATAATATAACAAATGTAATATACTTGCCTGTAAAAATTTCAAGGGGAAAATAAAAGTAATTGAATATGCTAAAATAAATAAATGTACTTTTATACTAGAAAAAAAACGCAGTTATTTTCCAACTCATCTCAGACATCTCATGTGTTCCTTTGCCAACCTCATACTTATTTTCCACTACCTTTCATTTCAATTTTTACTAAAATGTATGTCACTGCTATTCTTTAATATTCATGGTGACCAGCAGTGTTCCCAAGGGTTGTAAATCACTCTGGTTTTTCTCAGTAAACCAAATATAAATTAGGGTTATAACTTCTTGTTTCGTGACCTTAAGTTGAACATCTTACCCTGCCTTCTTGAGATGATGGCTGGCAGCACATTCAAATTAAATGCATAATTTGGCTGTCTTCCTTTGGCAGAAAGTCATTCCCGTCCCAACACGCAACCCTTGCTGCCTTTGCTGCTGTGTATGTGTCGGTAAGTAATAAGCTCTTGTTGCTAAATTGTGACCTATAGAAAAGCTGAGGAATGAGTGTTTCCTCCAGGTGACTAATTAGATTATAATTTAATACAATAGCATCTAAAGCCATTATCAGATGCTACTTTTATTTTTTAAAAAAGGAAGACTCAGAGAATTTTTCCACAATGAGTCATAATACTTGCTTACCCTTGGACCACTTGAACACAATACTCTGTGGGAAGATATTTATGTGATACACAAATGTGACAGAACCCAAAGGCCTTTTATTAAGGAAGTATACAAAGACAGACAGGAACACAGCTTTCAGTATTTATGTAGCGATAGTGAGGTCTAGGTCATGGTCAATTTGATAAGTGTTACACAATGAAGAGTCCTTGTGTCTGATTGACACCACAGCCTGAGTAGTCTTTTGTAAGACAAAAGTACAGGCAATTTTGTGGTCCATAAGAGGGATGTAGGATTCTAGGGCAAAATCTACTGCTCCAATATTTTGCAGACTTTCCTGCAATTAAAGGAGAGCTCAGCTGTGTATTTTATGAATGTTATCATGCACGTCCCTCTTTGGTCAGTTGAGAACTTAGCCATGGCAAGGGGAATGGGTGAAAGTTATGTCAAGTGTGTCAGCCAAGCTTTTGAGTTGAGCTTTGTATTTGCTTAGACTTTTCTAACACAATGGCCTTTCTAGCATACTTACCGCACGTCTTTCATTTTAAAGATGTACTTCAATTCCACATTAACCGATTCCTCCAAGCTCCTGAAACCTCTCTTGGTCTTCACATTTATCATCTGTGGAATCATCTGCGGGCTAACACGGATAACTCAGTATAAGAATCACCCAGTCGATGTCTATTGTGGCTTTTTAATAGGAGGAGGAATCGCCCTGTATTTGGTAAATAACATTCTTACTATTTAGCGAAGTGCAGTTTAATGTGGAAAGGCATGCATAGAATATTTTGCACAATAATAACTTACTCATGATGTATTTTATATTCATGAGAAAAATCTCAGGGTGCATCTTCATTCTAAGGCAAATTATTCTCTACTTCCAATAAAATGATTTAATGAGTTCTTCTTATGAGCCAAGATTGATTTGAGAATTGTTATATTTTTTTCTTAAAGCAAGCACACAGAGTAATATCCTGCATACTGAAATTTTATACATGAGGAAAGTGGACATAAGTAAAAGGAGGAATAGTGAAGATTTAGTGAAAGTTGCTCTAATTTTCCTAACAACAAAAAGTAGCACTTTTCTGAATGTACCTATATTCCAACCAACAGTGAAGTTTTTTAATTTCTCAAACATACTAAATATCTTCGAGATGAGTATCTGCATTATAAGAGACTGACAGTGCCTACTGAACTCAGTCGCGCACACATCCTTTCATTCATCTTACTTATTCATTATCTACACATTGTTATCCACTATAAAACTAAGGAAAATAAAAGGCCTCCTACAGACGCTCGTGTGAAGACAAACATCAGCATAAATGGTTACAACATACTTAGTGATGGAATGTGATTACTTGTGAACAGGAAACTGCCAAAGGAACATCAATTCTAGAAATGATATAGCTAAAAATATTTTAAGGTAAATAAAACAGAGCGCTCATTCAGGGGGAAGAGTTTATCATACAAAGATATTAAAAAGCAATCGGAGAGAAAGGGAAGTGTTTGAATGAGAAACAATGACCAAATTTATAACTTGGAAGACTGGAATTATGGTTATCACACTAGTAGACTACATAAATAATCCAGCTAACATATTGCTGGACAGAAACACATTTGAGGAGTTCATGATTATTAAGTAATAAGCATGTCTGAAGCGCAGAAGAACCGTGAGTACGTTGGAAACCAGGGGTATTACTTATAGATGTATCATTGCATTTATTTAGGATATGCAAAATTGCCAGGTCACAGAGTGAAAAAGTTTCCAGGATAACCAACACACAGGTGACAGACAGGAACAGGCAACAAGAAGGAAACTAAGAGGGGCTGACAGAAATAAAAATTGGTTGTCCCTAGCCACAATGATTTCCTCTTTATAAGCAAGCAGAGCTGGTGATAACACTTTAAACTTTACTCTCACATGCCTTCTTCAGCAGAAAGGGACTGGATCACACTAAAGTCAGTGGAGAATCATGGCACATAGGCCAGGGTGGCTATTGGAGTACTGACTGGCAGTGAGTGAGTGCTGTAAAAGAGAGGGAAAAGAGCTTCCATTCCACAGTCTGTGCATCTCCTTGCACTCGTGTAAGATCATGGTACCCTAGCATTCACATGAGCGTTCCAACCAATCCAAAGGATGTAGGTACAAAGTTCAACTCTTCCTGACCACCCAGAGTCTTGATTCTTTACCCATAGAACAAAAATATTAAAGTAGAAATATAGAACACAAAAAAGTAGAGCACACAAACCCCTGGTTTGATTTCCAATACCTCAATAATTAATTAACTAATTAAATATGACATAAGTCATATTTTCAAAAATAAGAAGTAAATAACTATATTACCATTCTGAGCACTGGATATTATACAATACGGTCAGAACTTGAAGTTCAATGGCAGATTTTTTTTCAGATTTACAAATGCAATGCAATTATTAGTAGAGTATTAGGAAACTTACCCTGGTGGTAAGAGCACAGGTAGAAGTTTTTAAAAGGAGACAGCAAAGGATAGCCAGGGCAATGTTCACTCCTGTAGTCTTAAGAGATTGAAACAGCAGAACTGCAAATTTAAGGCCAGCCTGGTCTACTTAGTGAAACCTCAAAAACAACAATAAAAAAAATCAGTCTAAATATGATGGCACATGCCTGAAATCTTAGCACTTGAGAGGCAGAGACAGATAAATAGCTATAAGTTTGAGGCAGCCTGATCTACATAACAACTTTCAGACCAACTAGTGTGACATAGTGAGATCCTATCTCAATACACACACACACATACACACACACACACACACACACACAGAGAGAGAGAGAGAGAGAGAGAGAGAGAGAGAGAGAGAATTATTTTATTATATTCCATTTGCACTCTGTGCCCTGAAATTGGAGCATTATCATTCCTAAACATATGCTACTCCTCAGTTTCAAGCAGTCTATAAAATATTAAAACCATAAAATTGCATTACTTATGACTTAAATGGTAGAACCAGCCACCTCCAATTGAAATAAGTCATAGGTAGGCATCCAGCTTCATGAGCCTGTCTCTGGAAATCCAGCAGGCATTAGATCTCCTGTAACCAGGGTAACAATTTTGAAACTGAAATGTAACCTTTTCCGAATCTAAAACAAATAAAATTGAGGGACTAAGAATGCAAGCAAAATTAAGTAAAATTTGGCCCACATTTGCTACAAAGCAACACTTTAATCCAACTTTCCCACTTGAAGGTCAAGTTTAAAGCAGACAGGCAAGGCTGAAGTCTGCCTGACTTGCAACAATGTATGACCCTGCCCTCATTTCCAAACCCCACACCGTGATTTTAGGAAAGATTCCTGTTCTATATTTCCCGCAGCTCCTCTGCTTGCCATCAGAAGGTATGATTGAAAATGGAAGGGAACATGAATCATTCAAGCCTCTTGGGCTGTCACTCAAAAAGAAGCTACTAGTCCAGAAAAATGAAAACCTTTGGAAGGCATGGGGTGCCTCATTGTCTATGTTTTCTTTTCAAAACATACAGAGGGTGTGACAACTTCTGGTGGAACTGAAAGGATGAAAGAAACATCCTTATTCCTAAGCAATTAGTCCAATGATCTAGAGAGTTACAGTCTACCCCCTGAGTAATTGTACTTTTTCATTGTTCTATTGGTCTGTGGCTTATGCTCAGTACCTTCCTCAACTGTGGGCATTCTAAGAGAAATGTGATTAATAGCATCTTCTAGTGTGTGATGTTTCTTGTTTTCCCTCAAACACCAGGGCCTGTATGCTGTGGGGAATTTTCTCCCTAGTGAAGAGAGTATGCTCCAACAGAGAGATGCCCTCAGGTCACTGACAGACCTCAATCAAGACCCCAGCAGGGTTTTATCAGCTAAAAATGGTAGCAGCAGTGATGGGATTGCTCACACAGAGGGCATCCTCAACCGAAACCACAGGGATGCAAGCTCCTTAACAAATCTCAAGAGGGCCAATGCTGACGTAGAAATCATAACTCCTCGGAGCCCCATGGGGAAAGAGAGCATGGTGACCTTCAGCAACACGCTGCCCAGAGCCAATACCCCCTCAGTGGAAGACCCGGTGAGAAGAAACGCGAGCATCCACGCCTCCATGGATTCTGCCCGATCCAAGCAGCTCCTCACCCAGTGGAAGAGCAAGAACGAGAGTCGCAAGATGTCCCTGCAGGTTATGGACACTGAGCCAGAAGGGCAGTCACCACCTAGGTCCATTGAAATGAGGTCCAGCTCAGAGCCTTCCAGAGTAGGGGTGAATGGAGACCACCATGTCCCAGGCAATCAATACCTCAAGATCCAGCCTGGTTCTGTCCCCGGGTGCAACAATAGCATGCCTGGAGGGCCACGCGTGTCCATCCAGTCCCGCCCTGGCTCCTCTCAACTGGTGCACATCCCTGAGGAGACCCAGGAAAACATAAGCACCTCGCCCAAGAGCAGTTCTGCACGGGCCAAGTGGCTGAAAGCCGCAGAGAAGACAGTGGCCTGTAACCGGAGTAACAGCCAGCCGCGCATCATGCAGGTCATCGCCATGTCCAAGCAACAGGGCGTGCTGCAGAGCAGCCCCAAGAATGCCGAGGGGAGCACCGTCACCTGCACAGGCTCCATCCGCTACAAAACCCTGACAGACCACGAGCCCAGTGGCATCGTACGGGTGGAGGCCCACCCCGAGAACAACAGGCCTATCATTCAGATCCCATCCACCACTGAGGGAGAAGGCAGCGGCTCCTGGAAGTGGAAAGCTCCAGAGAAGGGCAGCCTGCGCCAAACCTACGAGCTCAATGATCTCAACAGGGACTCGGAAAGCTGCGAGTCCCTCAAAGACAGCTTTGGGTCTGGAGATCGCAAGAGAAGCAACATCGACAGCAACGAGCACCACCACCATGGCATCACCACCATCCGAGTGACCCCGGTGGAGGGCAGCGAGATAGGTTCAGAGACGCTGTCTGTGTCCTCCTCACGCGACTCCACCCTGCGCAGAAAGGGCAACATTATCTTGATCCCCGAGAGAAGCAACAGCCCTGAAAACACGAGAAACATCTTCTACAAAGGAACGTCCCCCACGCGGGCTTATAAGGATTGAGCAGTGGCCCTGTGTGCCATCATATGGGTGACCACCACCACCCTCAAAACCACACGTTTATTCTACCTGTGCTTTTTTGGATTTTCTTTTCTTTTCTTTTTCAGGAGGATTTGGAAAGCCTTCTTGCCCAACTAGATTGTTCACCATCAGTCCAGAACTCTCATTGAACTACCACAGAAATCGTGGCGATTTTACATCAAGGGAAAGGAAAAGCACAAAGCAAGGTCCCAATTAATCTCACCATCTGAACAGTTCCTAAAACCCGTCACTGAGGCTTCGCAGAGGGCAGCATTAAGACCAAGTGATTTCCTTCGATGTATAGTATTTAACTTTCTGAATGTGCCAACTTTGAGATTTCTTTTTTTCATTATAATTAGCTGTGGAAACCCAAACCACACAGGTTTTCCCTACAGCAGAGGCCATGCAGTATTATATATTATTCATTTTTGCTGAATCTGCACCAGAAGCTCAGTCTGGGAGGTGCTGATTATTTCAGTGCATAGACCATGTAAACTCTCAAACTCTATTTAGCTGTGAAATAGTGGTGTGCGATCCCTCGTCAGAGAAGTGCTCCTTTATTCCGAAGATGTGGTAGATTAGGCCATCCTCGGCTTCCCTGTAGCGGCTCTCTCACAGTGAAAAAAAAAGTTTTGAAAATGGTTCTGAGCATTTCTTTGAAAAAATGCATTTTTCAATATCTCAAACTCTGTAGGAATGTTTTCAGTTAAAGGGACTAACTAGTTATCTGCACCATTTTTCTGCTTTTTATTTAAGTATTGGTAATGCTGATTTCTGGTATTTTTAGTGAGTACATTTGCATAGTTAAAACATTGTTTTAGAGAATATTTTGAAATTACTGTGATTATATTTTCCACTTTATGGTTTCTCCTTAGTTTATTAAGTGTTTTGAGATCATACATATATTCTTCTATTTTAAAAAGAAAAAAATAACTATTTACATTCCTTGTGCATACTACACTGCTGTGAATTCATAAACAAGAAAATCTGAGCCAAAAGTTGAGATTGTGGGTTCCATTGCCAGACATGTTGGTCCAGTTCAAGATGTCTCCAACCTGATGGCAAAGGTTACAACTTCAGTAAGTAATCATAAAATTTCATTTTGTTCCAGAGCATTACTTCTTTGCATTATCTCATTCATGAATTGGAGCCACAATGGGGCAAGCATGACTCTCTTCCCTGACAAGCTTGTAAAGAGACACTAACAGTAAGAATCTCGGCAAACACTAATCGAGAAATAAAAGTGTCTCACAGTATAAATTAAGAAAGTGTATCTTCAGAACGTCAGAGTAGGCACAGCTTTTGTGCTTAGACCGCAACCTGCAGTTTTGGCTGCCTGTCTTGAATCCAAAGCCTTGAGCCTAAATCAAAGGAAACCATGTTATTGGTAGCAAGAAGAAAACCAACAAAACATTTTGAAGTGTTCTTCCAGGTTAGAGATTTATAGGGTGAAGAAATATTTGGCTCTTGAAATTTGGTATTAAACAATTTTATGCCCTGTCTTAAGAATTATATTGTACACTTGGTGATTGCCAAGAGGTGGCAAAAAGGAAACTGCAGAGCTGGTTGGTCTGACCTCAGTGCAGTTTTCAGTGAGAACAACTGTCCAGCAAGGAATCCTTTCATCCCATTATCCACTTCTACATGCAAAGGGCAGAGGTTTTTTTTTTTTTGTTTTTTTTTTTTGGTTTTTTGTTTTGTTTTGTTTTGTTTTTAGAGAACTCAACCTCCTAAAGCATTAGGAATTTAGGTGAAACCAGCAGAATTGAAAACTCTGGCAATAAAATACAGACTCAACAGTAACCCTTCTGGCAATTTCCTTCTCAGAGAAGGAAGTGGGTGTAAAATGTTGCCTTCCCCACTTCTACCATCACCACCATTGCGCTATGTCCCCACCCGCTGGCCTGGCCAGTTCCTAGAGGGAAGGGTGGACTGGTTTTAGTACTCTGAAGAAAAACCAAGCTGCAGTATTTGAGGTGCAGTATGATATTTCCTAATCTTTCCTATTTCTTAACAAAAAGATTTTAAAGTACTTCTCTAGTCATTGAATTCTTTTTCTTTACATACTATTGATATATTCTTTTTCTACTCAAAGTGCCAAAGGCTACAGTTTTTAATGACTTAACAAATTGTACCACATTGTTAAGAAAATATAATGATAGACACTAGAATTCCGACCTCTGCATGTATATTTGATAACACATCTTTTGTAAAAAATGAATAATTACAAAAAATTTGTTTACATTCCACTGGTACCTTAATTTAAAACAAATCAGACTAGCAGGTGTTATCTCTCCTTAGTGTTCTATTTAACTTATTTGCTAATGAGAGCACTTCTTCTTTTGTTAGGCTGTGCTTTATTGATAAAACCAAGTATTGAATAAAGAGAGTTAATTATCTTTTTAAAGTAAATAAAATTATGAATATATAATATATATGAAGTATTGTGTTTAATAAAATGTTATGCAATGTTTTCCAGACTGAGGAAGTTTGTAAAGTGCTACAAATGTATTTTGTTAAGTACAGATCAAGACTATTGTGTGAGTATATTGTGCTAACATCATAGAAATAAAGATTAGATTTCTTCATCAAAACTGGAATATTTGGGTTTTTATTTAGATAGAATAGGAATTGATAATAACTTGGAAAAAGCTGAGGAAAAGTATAAATATGAGTTGTTATGATTAATAATTAATGAGAAAAAAGAGTATTACTCAAAGAAAGGAAAAGTTTGTCAAGCCGGATGTTTCTTTGTTTATTTCAGGAGCCTGGAGAGATTGTTCAGTGATTAACAACACTTCATTCTCTTCCAGAGCACCTGAGTTCAACACCGAATACCCACAAGAGGCTCACAACTGCCCATAACTACATTTCCTCTTCTGGCATCTGTGAGGACCTACACACATATGGCACACACATATACACATACAGTTCAATAAAAATACATCTTTTTAAAAAAGAATTTTGTGTCATGCTTAATATAGGAGGGCTCTTGTACTTAGACATACTTTTCCACTCTTCAATACTATAAAATAGAAAAATTACTAAAAGTCAGAGAGTGGACTTTTAGTAATCTATATTGTATTAGAAATAGTTAATACAAGGTTTTAGACTACAACCAAGATTTATGCTTTGATCCAATGACTTTAAATACAATGCTCTGTGAACACAAAGTAACAGTTATCTAGAAATTCCACTAAGTTTGTTCAGCTGTTCAGTAGCAATCATCTTCCTGGACACCAAGGAATGAGATCATTACTGCTACCTAGACAAAGCCACTGAAAGCTACTATGAAGTTATGGAAATATTCTGGTATTAAGACAATATGTAAACCACAATGTGTGTCTCACAGTGATTTAAGTAGTTTTAAACTCCTTTGGTTCTTGAAATTTTCATTTCTGAATCAGCTATACCAGCCATTTGATTCTTTCTGAAGAATATCCAATAATACTTTATAAGTTTCTGTGGATTAGCAATACTGTTTTACCCAGTAAATAAAGCTACTGATATGGAAACAGAAAATAACCTGCTCATTTGTCTAATATTGCCCCCTTTGGCCAAAAGGTTAGGAGAAATAAGCAAATATAGGATGATGAGAGCCTACGTCAACCATTTTGCCATATATCAAAAGGGGTGATTTTTGTGCTTGCATCCCCAGAATAAGCATCGTCTGTGAGGACTCAGGTGAGCAGCTTCTGAACTGTACACCTAAGAAGCTGTCATCATAGCTCTTCCATTTCTTCCTTTTATCAGTTAAGAGATTAATGGCATTGTATTCCACAGCCCAGAGCTAGGAACACAAAAATTCATGTGTGGTTGCAAGAGTAATCTAGTTAATATCATCGAAATCATGCAATAGGAATTGAAGTGTTTTAGTCTGAGAAAAAACATCTGAAAAACAGGGAATGACGTGTTTATGGCCCTTTACTTCATGTCCTCTGGATGTGGAAGGCATTTCCTGCATTTATTTGGTAGAAGGCTTTAAAATGCTCTAGGATCAAACATACCAGTTGGAAGACAATGTAACAATGTAATAACAATGTAATACTGGTAACAGTATGTGGCTTATAATATATAAAATGTAGGTACTGGAGCTCTTTAGTAACATACTATCTAGTTGCAAGAAAATATCTAAGTGAGCCATCAATGCAGAGAGGAGCCACTTCAATACTCATAAAATGTAGTCATAAGCTCCTAACCATGTATATCCATGCCTTATAGGTAATGTCAAAGACAAAAGAACTAAGGCTAACCATAGCTCTGCTAATGATGCAACTTAACAAACTTGTACAGTGTTCATTTCATCTCATGGTATTGCCTAGTTTAAGATGGAAGTCACCGTCATGAGAAAATCTGTCGAAAGCCTGAAGTTCTCTTTATAAAATTGTATAACAACCTTTTAAATGAATGAGTCTGAAAAAAATATGAAAGTGTTAAAGTCATACAAATAACCCTTTCCCTTAATTCCTTCAAGGTACTCTGTAGGCTAGTAATAGCTACTCATTGTTGGAAAGTGAGAAGCTCTGTAAGCTAGGAAATCTGGCTTCGGTGGGAATGTGTCCACCTGATAGCCTGTGATGCCATCTTGGAGTTGTGGGAAAACTAATTTATTCCACCTCCAGGTCAGTTTCCCCCATTGTGTGACTAAGTTAAATAATGACAGACATTTCAAAAACTATCTCAGAAGAGCTCAAACACTTAAATACAAAATATATAACTTTGTGTTAAAAACAGGTTAAAAAAATACCTCAAATCTGAGATTTTTGAACACTGGTCTGCAAATATGTTTTCCTGGTCTGGAGTTTATCTTATCATCTTTTGAAAAAGCACTTTCCTTTGCGCCCACCCCAACAAATGCATAACTTATTGATATATAATTGTTAAATAAAAATTGCACATGGTTAAGATATACTCAGAGAAGTCTGACATATAAAGATATGCATGTTAGTGAAATGGTTGCCAAAATTAATCTAGTGGGGAAACAATGGTCCAGCCATTCTGAAATACAGTTTGTCCATGTCCCAGTTACTTTTCTATTGTCTTGACATAACATCATGACAAAAGAAACTTTAAAAAGAGTTTAATTGGAGGTTTAAAGTTTTGGAGGATGTGTCCATGACCATCATGGTGGGCAGCGTAGTAGCAGGCAGACGTGGCACAGTAGCAGTAGCTAGCTGAAAACTTTACCTCTTGAGATAACAACAAGGCAGAGAGAAAGCTAAATGGGAATGGCATGTATTTTGGAAGCATCAAAGTCTACCCTCAGTGACACACCCTCTCCATCAAGGCCATGTCTTCTAATTTGCCCCAAATAGTTCCACCAACTGCAGACCAAGAATTCAAATATAAGAGCCTATGGGGGCCATTATCACTCAAGTCACCACAAGCCATTTCTTTTTAAGCTAAACATACCCTTACCTTGTGGACCAGTAAACAAAGTTTTGCCATTTAGCACATGGAAATGGAAACTGGTGTTTTCACACCAAAAGTCTGGCACATAGTCATTCAGAGATTTGCTTCATTACTAGTAGACCAAAGACACGGAACAACCCAGATGACCTTTTATGTGTGAGCAGCTAAAACATTATACATCCATCCTGTGGAATACTAGTCTGCAATTTAAAAGTAAAAAAAAAATGTACCCAACTTGAATGATTCTCCAGGAACTTATGCAGAAAATAATCAGGCAGGTCCAGAGAGATGGCTTGACCATTAAAAGCTAGGCAGACAAGCCAACACAGAGCTGACATATTATATGATTCTATCACATGAGATATGTAATTTTGATATTAAGAGTGCACATATAGAGAGAGGGATTTGCAGTCTTTAACATGTGACTTCTAAGGTCATTCTGAATGTTGAAAATTCCCAGAAAGTCAAGGAAAAGCCACACTGGCTTCAAAATGATACATAATTAGCATTCATCATTCATAATCTACTTCAAGGTCCTTACCTTTATCATTTTGCAGCAAAGAAAGCTAACGAATGTGTTTTCTAACCAAGAGGCCTGGGCTCAACTAAACTTCTATGTCTCCTTCAAATAGATGAAAGATAGGAATGGTCCTGAGGGCTGTTTAAATCCTATTTACTCCTAAACGCTACATCTCCATCTTAGCTGCTAGGACCTAAGAAATACTGACTCTGCATACAAACACTACAATCACCCATGTTCCACACATAAGAAAACAGAATATGTGGGGGAAAACTTATTTATCTACACAACTGTCATGTGTCAGGGGGACACTGGGGACAGGAGCATGGTCTTTTGATCATTCTTTAGTCCCTCTCTGGTCATTATATCACTCCAATGGATTTTGTCCTTTGTTTGTATTGACTGAATCTTTGAAAACAATACTCAACACATTTCTTCTCAAGATAATTTATCCACCACCCCACCCCCCTTTGGAGAATGCAAGAAATCTCTGTTGGACATAATCAGTGCTTGATCATACAGTGTATATAACCAATCATTTTGATGAATGAGGCATGTAACTTTTATCACACACTGAACTGTAAGGTCCTTATGAGTAGCTTCTGCCACCACAGGTGTTCAATGGACAGAAGAATAATTGAATAACTCAGTTGAACACTGAGAATACAGAAATCATTAAAATAAGCAAAAGATATAATTTTATCTATAGAGAAAATAGAGAATTTGAAACAGATGTTAGAAGGGAGAGAAGGATCCATGGCTAAGAGCACTTATGGCTGGCCCTTGCACATGAACTAAATTTAGTTTCCATTACCCACTTCAAGTGGCCACAACCACCAGCAACTCTAGCTCTAGGGAATATGATGCCAACTCTTCTTCCTCCATGGACACCCAAGCATAAACACAGTGTACACATTCACACAGAGAGAAACCTGTGTATATGTAAATTATAAACATGGAAATAAAGGTTAGACAAAGAGACGTTTATCTATATAATTTCACACTGAAGTTCTACCACTTTAAAAAGTCCACCTCCAAACTTTAAATTTGCACTCTTTGTATTGTTCTTTTTTCTCATCTGAAGCATGTTTTAAGGAGTGTTTACACAGTATAAATCAAAACATTAGGAACAGGCTGACTTCTTACAGTGGAGATTTCTCTCCAGTTGTTTGTTCAAATATTCCCACCTCCACAGTCAGCTTCATAGAGGAGGTGAGTGGAAGTAAACAGAATCTTCTTGTTCTACTGTGAAAAACACCAAACCCAGAAGACTTGGAAACCCTGTAGGACTTGAGCAGCCAAAGTTATTATTTACCTCAAAATCAGACACCCAAGTGCAGAACCTACTGGTTTCTGTATAGTTTGATGTCTACTTGGAGTACTCCACCTTCTCTGTGAGGTGTCATACTAGATTTCATTATTTCTTAAATATTGGAGCACTCTTCCTTGGTTTAGAATTCGTATAGTTAGTGTCATTGTGAGAAGGAGTGGGAAACCATGAAGATATGTTTACAATGCTGCACCATTTCACTACATTGTGTGTAAATGTGTGTGTGGGATGTGTATACACATGTGTTTACAGGTGTATGCATGTGTGTATGGTGTGCATACATGTATGAGTATAGAGGGCAGAGGCTGATGTCCAGTGTCCTCCTTAATTGCTTTGTACCTTACATTTTAGCGACAGTCTCTTGCTGAACCTGGGGGCCAGTGATTCAATTAAACTGTTCATAAGCCTAGGGGATTCCCCTGTATCCACCCTCCTAGTCTTTGAATTACAGGCAAAAGCATTCTGCACTTAGAAGTGTGTTTGTGTGTGTGTATATGTGTGTGGGGGGGGATTTGAACTCTGAACTCAGGTCTCCATGCTTGTACAGTAAGAACTTTATTGACATTATTGAGCCATCTCCCCAGTACCACGCTTATATGATTTTTAAAAAACTAGATTCATTTACTTTATTTTTATGTGTATGAGTATTTGCCTGTATGTATGTATGTATACGTAATGTGTATATTCCAGGTAACTGTGGAGGTCAGAACAAGGTGTTGGATCCCTGAAGCTATGGACCGCTGTAAAATGCCATGTGATCACTGGGAACTGAACTTGAGTCCTCTAAAATAGCGTCAAGTGCTCCAGCCTCCCTTATGTGATTTTCAAATCCCTAATCCTCTCCTCTCCCTGGCTTTCTGGGCTCAATAATACTGTGTTTTTGAGTAATTAATGAATAATAATTATCTCAGATTACATACTTTTGAAATGGACTTCTTGGTATGATTTTTATGCCCAAATTTGTTTTTCACTCTGTTGACTGAGGTTTCTGCCCAGCCCGGTCCTGCATAAAGAAACACAGAGTCCTGCATTAATTATAAACTGGTTGGCCTATTAGCTCAGGCTTCTTATTAACTCATAACTTACATTAACCCATAATTCTTATCTGTGTTAGCCACTGTGTTACCTTTTATCAGTGAGGCATTCTCATCTTGCTTTCTCTGCATCTGAGTGATGACTGCAGACTGAGCCCTTTCTCTTCCCAGAATTCTCCTGTTCTGGTTGCCCTGCCTATACTTCCTACCTGGATACTGGCCAATCAGCATTTTATTAAAACAATAGAAGTGACAAATCTTTACAGGGGTATAAGACCATTGTCCCACAACACTCCCCCCCTTCTTTTTTTCAAAACAAAAACTCTGACTCTAATATCTTTTGTTTAGTTTTCTTCCTGACCATTAGACATAATAACTTGTAACCAACATTCTAAACAAAGACAAATAATCCATTTTTTGGGAATGTGGGCATAGTTTTCAAGGCTACTTTCTGCTGATTGGGGGTGCTGATAATCTTAAGGGGACATAAGAAAATTTAAGATTATGGTCAAGTCCTCACTAGAATATTCTGTGAAGCTTGATCATCTCAACCAGCAGTCTTGAAGCTATTGTGGTTGTAGAACTCAGAGGAAACTCCACTGGAGGTCCTCTGAAATGTAGGATCATCTAGGCCATCCACTCCTAGCAGAAATTTCCAAAGGGGTTTTTCTTTTTTCTTTTTTGTTTTTTATTTTTTTATTGATTTTATTGAGATATACACTTTTTCTCTGCTCCCCTCCTTTTCTCCCCTCCCCTTCAACCCTCTCCTATGGTCCCCATGCTCCCAATTTACTCAGGAGAACTTGTCTTGTTCTACTTCCCATGTAGATTTGATCCATGTTTCTCTTAGGGTCCTCATTGTTGTCTATGTTCTCTGAGATTGTGATTTGTAAGCTTGTTTTCTTTGCTTCATGTTTAAAAACCACATATGCGTGAGTACAGCTAATATTTGTCTTTCTGGGTCTGGGTTACCTCACTCAATATGTAAGGGGTATTTCTTGATCAAACCTATTTTTTTAACCCAGAATGAACCTACAGCCTCTCATTTCCTGTGGAAACAAAAGCAAAACCTCTTCTCCAAAGTAACATATCTTAACTTAAATTTTGAAGTCAAGGCATTTTCAAAATATATATGTTAGATTAATCCAGCAGCATTTATAATCAAATGTCTTTTAGAAGCTATTGCTCCTTCCTCAGCCATCAAACAATTCAAAGACAACACAATAGCATACAGTATACAGATTCTCTGTATATTTTTCACCTTTATGTTGCTTTATTTTGAACTCTATTTTATTTATTTTCATTTTTATTGTTACTTTTTGGTTTTTTGAGTCAAGGTTTCTCTGTGTATCTTTGGCTGTCCTGGAAATCACTCTGTAGACCAGGTTGTCCTTGAACTCACAGAGATCCATCTGTTTCTGCCTCCCAAGTTCTGGGATTAAAAGTGTGTGCCACCACATCCAACTACTCTCTTATTTTAAAAGGACTTTATCCTTATTTTTTCTCCCAAGGCTACATATATATTTTAAACACACTGTAAACCATTTAGAGGTTTTTAGTATGAATCTATCTTTACTATATATCTCTCATTTTCTGACCACATAATTCTTTAATTTGCTAAGCGATATGGTTAGGATTAAAGTTGTGGCTTTAATAGCTGGATCCACCACATTCCTTAGCTTTCTGAGAGTCTAGCTTCATGGTGAAGGTACTGGCAGGAGCCATGTTTACTGCCACAACTCCATGGAGCTTCAAAGTCCCTGCCACCACCAAGAAGCATGCTGTTAGCTATTCATAAATATAATTTAAGTATTTTGTTACAGGGCCTCTTAAAAGAACTGTAAGGTTTTTGCAGCTAAAGCTGAGTCAGGAAGCCTCTCTTAAATGAGACGTGCTTGCCTCTAGCAAACAGAACCCATCTGAGAAAATGCTGCTACCAAGAAGCTCTGCTTAACTCTGTTTCTTTTGTGTCTAGAATTACTTCCCAAGCTCTCTCAGGTTTTATGTGGATGTAATTGTCCATGTTGGCACCATTTGTTGACTGAGGTTTTTGCCCTGCCTGGTCCTGCAGTCATTCAGTCCCATGAAACACACAGAGGCCTGCATTAATTATAAACTGGTCGACCTATTAGCTCAGGCTTTCTTATTAACTAACTCTTCTTACATTAACTCATATTTCTTGTCTGTGTTAACCACATGGCTTGGTACCTTTTATCAGAGAGGCATTCTCATCTTGCTTTCTCTGCATCTGGGTACCAACTGCAGACTGAGCCTTTCCTCTTCCCAAAATTCTCCTGTTCTGGTCACCTTGCCTATACTTCCTTCCTGGCTACTGGCCAATCAAATGACAAGTCTTTACAGGGTACAAGACCATTGTCCCACAGCACTATAGTCATAGAAACATTCAGTGCCTACCATAGCTGCTGAAGAAAGTTTCAGGTGCTTTTAAACCATTCCTTCCCATTACTGTTCTATACCCAACCAAATCCTAACAGCTCTATGCCCAACTACATCCCAAAGATGCTCTCTTTCCACTGTTATACCCCAAAGAATTTTGGTTAAATAATCAACAAATATACATTATTCACTTTCTTCAGGCTTATAATTCAAATATGTTCCTAGTTTTAAGTCTTTCAACATCACAGTGATGAGTAATGTCATTCCTTACAAAGTCTTCAGTTGTCTTATTGAGGAAGACAAACCAAGTTGCGTGTGTTTCAACCATAGTTTCTCACGGGATGATTCTAACAGGTGCTACTTACTTTCTTACAAACTAAGCGTCTTCCAATCTATGACCAAGTTATGGGGCTGCTAATATTAAACTCTTCAAGACACATATACAAGGTCTAAATTGAACTTTGCAGAAGAAGATCAACATCCTTCTCATTATAGTTCTCTGTAGGCTCTGAGGCACATTACCTCTAGGAGAATGTCAAGGTGGTAGATATCAAAGTTGTTGGTTTTCAGTTACTTTGGCTACAAAATAATCAACCTTGGATAGAGGCCATGGGAACAGGGCAAACTGAATACACTCAGATGGCAATCGGTCTTGACAGCAGATGGCATGAGTGAGAGCACGCAAGGTACCCATCTCAGTCTGGGGTCTCTTTTCATGGAGACTAAAGGAAGAAGGGACTGGTTAACCCAGGGGTGTACTTTAGGCAGATTTTTATTTCATTTTTATATTTTTAATATTTTTAAGTTTTTTATGATATATTTTGATCATGTTTTTCTCATCCCCAGATCCTCCCCACCCAACGTTATGTTCTTCTCTCTCCTCTCTCTCTCTTCCCCTCCTCTCTCCCTCTCTCTCTCTCTCTCTATCTTTCCTTCTCAAATAAACAAAACAAAAATCAAGAAACACACAAACAAAAAGTCAAACTAACAATAAAATTCTTATAAGATAAAACATGCCCCCAAAAAACAAATGAAACAAAAACATAATTGAGTTTGTTTTGTGTTGATCAACTGCTCCAGAACACAGGGCCTGTCCTAAGGTGTGGTTAGCATAACTAGTGAGACTCGACTGAAGAAAATAATGCTTCCTTTGTGAGCAGGTATTAATGCAGATAATCTCTTTTCTGGGGCTTTGAGTCTATAGCTTCTCCCCACTCTCAGTTCTGGGGCCCCCCTGTAGCTTGAACCTGTGCAGGCCTTGTGCATGCTCCATAGTTTGTGAGTTCATATGTGCATCAATCCTGTGGTATCTAGAAGACACTGAAAAGCTTGCTATTCTTTTGAACTCTCACAATATCTTTTATATGGCCAGCAACTGCTACTTCAGTGGGCAGCTGTAAAATACTGAGGCCTGTTTTTAACCGTGTTGAGTCTTATTGTTATTTCTCACTGACATAAATCCACTTTGCTACTTGCTTGACTTCCACACTGTTCTTATCTCATCCACATTGCCCTTTGCACTCAAGGTAAGGCTAAACTGATAAGCAGTCACCTCACTCAACTCTCTCTATAGAAACCCCATGACAGGGTCACCAGCTCTCATCCTAACTGTAGTATACATTTCCATTGGAAACATTCAGAAAAGTTATTGCCTTCATAGCACAGAGGAAACAAGACTCCTCAGATATGTTCTCTAACCTTCAATTTTAGTCCTTTGATCACCCATTTTCAGCCAACTATTATACTGACAGGTTGTAACCACAAAAAGATCAGATTTTGCATCTGGAGCTCATGAAGTGGGAGAGAAGGAAGAGATTAGCTAAAAGGTTCATTCAGTGTGGACTTAAGAGATTTACTTGAGATACAAAAAAATGGGACTTATTACCTTCTCTTGAAATAATTTTATCTCTTAGAACCTAAAGGGTAGGAATTTGGCTCTCAACTGACACTATTTCTCCACAGGATTTCCCTATGTAGTCCTGATTGTCTTGAAATTTGTTCTGTAGACCAGACTGGCTTCAAACTCAGAAATCTGCCTACCTCTGTCTCCTGAGTGCTGGGATCAAAAGCATGTGCCACCACACCCAGCCTCAAGTGATACTATCTTTACATAATAAGGAAAGAATTGAGGCAATATCATTATAATTATTCAAATGTGATTGTTTCTGGAACTTTGTTAGTCTTGTTTTAGAAAAATATATCATATCCTTTATTCCAGTGACTACAATCAACTAGAAGGACAGAATCCCTACTGTTGGTGTATAGCATGGCATTAAGACAGGCACTAAAGAAATTAGTTAATTTTAAATATATATGTGTAATCTATATAAACTTAGGTTGACATATGAAAAGTCAACTTACTAGACTATACCTTAGAATTTGCCAGAAATTAATTTTCAAAAATAAATTTCTAACCCAATATAAACTTTTAACTGGGGTACAAATAAGCTATTTGTAGAACAGACATGGGGATATCCTAAATATCCACATAACCTGAAATCAAGAGCAATAGATTTTAAGGGTATTTGGTTAAACAGGTATATTCAGTCAGGGTGTCAGCAGGATAAAGTTATACCCTTAAAGGATTTAACTAAAGGGAGTTACAGAAGTGTAAACAGTACTAACAGTCAATGAGACAGAGTAAAATACAATGGAAGCCATACTGTGACAAATCGCTATGTCCTAGAAGAAGGCAAACTTGGAATATTGCTAAATGATGGCTGTTGTCTCCAGATGCTGGAGGATGAAGAATAGCATATTTACTGAGCCTCCTCCTTGGGAAAGAGATTAACAGGCTTCCCTGCTTTTTGCTGGCTATAGACAAAGAGCAATGTCTCCTTTCACATTCCCTCCAAACCCAGCTGTAACAGTCTTGCTCTTAGCGTCAGAAGGTGAAGAATCACACTGTGGCACAAGTAAAGTGAGTCAGGAGTCAGAGCTCATTTCAATAGGTGAGAAAGGGAAAGTGGAAATTAAGTACACACCCCAGAGTGGAAGGCAGACTGAGACGAGCAGCATCAAGAGACTGCACCTAGGATCTGGACAAGTCAGTCTTGGGCCACCATTTCTCCTCCCTTTGCCAACCTCTGAATCCTTCTGGGGTGATCTCCTTCCTGAAACAGGAAGAAGAATTACTGGTTTCCAATCTTCCCCACAGTTCAGTATGCTAAAATTAGCTTCAAGAATGTGTATAGATGTACAACCCACACAGTTGAGTTTACTAGGATATTGAGTACCAGTGCCTTGCACATGCTCCTGGGTTGCAGTAGGGGAGTGTGACACAGGTCAAGCTGGAGCCTGCCACCCCCTGCTGTGTACTGCACAGAGTGCTGTCTTTCCTCTTCCTTAGTGTGACTATTTCATACCCAGCTGTAATGCTCTCTGTGACCCCAACCCTGCTGTTTTAAGCACAGTAGCCTGACTGTATGCTGTATTGTTTTTTGTTTTGGAAATAGCTTTTATAAAATGAATTTTTGTCTCTAAATTCACATGCTTTCAGAATACATAAACCCTGGCTTTCAGAATTTGACAATATGTGAGGACAGAGTCTTTGCAAGGATACTAAATTTACATGTGCTATAGTGAACCCTAATGCAATAAAACTGTGGAAAATGTGGTCACAGAATTTATACAGAGGCATAATTATGTGAAAAACACAGAAAAAATGGTCTTCTCCAATTCAGTAAGAAAGATTTAGGCAAGACCTTCTTCTTCATCTCTCAGAATAAATCAGAAATTTTCACTTTAACCTTTATATGTAAACATTTTAGCCACTTAGTTTGTATATTTATGATTAGATATGATATAGAAAAAATAGTTTAGATATTTTGGAAATGCACATACATAAAACATATTCATAAAGAATGTAATAAAGGCAAGAGTTGGTTTTGTTTCTTTAAAAGTAAATAATAATTAAGATTAAATAATAAGTGATAAGTACAACAATTTAATTTAAAGTACTAAATCAATAGCAAACATTCTACATATTATGATACATTATAATACAAGAAGCTATGTTCAATGAGGCACTATCTCTGTGTTTTTAACTTATTTAGTTAGAAAAATACTCTTTGTAACAAATTACAGTGTTTGATAAAATTCTGGCAATAACCTGAATTCTCACCAGAAACATAACAATAATATATGTTAGCTGACTTGTCAGAAATTATTTCCCTTATAGAAATATATAGTTAACATATGTTTTGCTTGTAAATTATGCATCCTTTTTTGGTATAGGGAAGATGGTATTGAGTCAGGATCTTATGTAGACCTGGACTGACTTCAAATTTCATATGTTGTAGATGGCCTTGACTCCCTGATCCTTATACTTCTACATCCCAAGTTCTGGGATCAAATATGTGCAGTTTGTACCTCCTCATAGACCTCAAAATATCATTTATTTCTTAAGATAATGCAATACTACGCTTATTCCAAATTCTAAAATTTTCACCAAACTAAGCAATTCTGCTCATTTTCCCTAAAATAACTGTTCATATTATAGAGACTCTAGAATATTTCAAAAATAGCTATAAAAAGTGGATTTCTTCAAGTTTTCTTTGGCATTTGATCATAGCTCATCTCTCAACTCTTTGCTGTTTTATGAATCATAGCAATCATCTAAACATGTTGTTTTGAGAAGAAAAAAAAGACTTAGAAGAATCAGATAGATATAGATATATATAGCCTGTAGTTTAAATGTCAAGTCATTGGAAAGTTATTCTGGTCTCCAAATACTGAGCATGTTATATGTCACTGCCTAGATGTCATTCACCATAGAAACAGCCATCTGACTACAGTTGCACCTCTGAATCATGTAGCACACAGTGACACAGATCAGATAGGAAAATATCGAGTTAAACACACTCATCAACTATGTGTTAAACTCCTCTCCATTCCCAAACTCTAAAAAGTAAAACAATGTAGAAAGCTTTTTTAAGTTTTTTGTTTGTTTGTTTGTTTTCTTACACATAGTCCTGGAAAGTGGGAAATGGTAACAGTAAATGGCTATTTTTTAATTATTTTATAAGAAAGCATAGACTAAAATGGTAATCATATTATCTTATAAAATAAAGAAATCAATACTCACAGAGCTCTAACCCTAGGAAGAAGAGGCCCAAGAGGCAAGAATCTGTGTAGGTATTTTGATAATAGCTGTATGTCACACCATAGAATCAAGTGGCATTGTAGAAAGTGTATGTAATTATCCTGCTCTCCACTTCTCTTGATGCACAAGCCCCCCTCAGTCCTTCTCCTGAAGAAGATGATGTTTACTTGAAGAAATTGAGCAGGAATATTACCTACAATGGGACACAAGTTTAAGGTATGTGACTCAAAACAAGGACACGTGTAAATCTGACCCTCAAACTTCTTGTTTCACGTATAACTTTTATGGCAGAATGCTGTAATTAGTTGACTCAAAGCTCTCTTCCACTCAAAAATAAAACTGGATTATTTTTCTCTTGAAAACTAAATAGTTCTATAGAAATTTCTTCCAAAGTTTGACATTTGGTGATCCTACTTAGAAGTGTGACTTACTCCCTGATCTCCCTAGGAGGTTATATACCACTAATAAATATCATACATGCACACCCACACATTTGCACACACACACACACACACACACACACACACACACACACACACACACACACCACAGCTCAGGGACCTGAAGAAGGAAGAAGGATCATGGTAAAAGAGGTCAGGGAGGACCATAGCAAAGCAATGTCCTCTGGAAATGACAGAGCCACAACACCGGCTAGCATGGAAGGGGACAGAGCTCAGGAACTCCAACTGCTGTGAGAACTCTTCCAACCAATAGCCTTTAAGATAACAGCCCTCTTTGGGTGTTGGCTCATGTACTATAAAGTGTGCATGGGCATCTTGGCTGCTGGATTTGGTTCTAGTTCCCAGAACACGCAAAGGACTGCAGTTTGCTACTGCTTATATGAGTTTATCCCCAGACAAATAAACCTTTGTTATACCCCATTCCTGGCTACTGTAGAGTTCTTTTGTATGCCAACAAAATGGCACCTACCATCTGGGACATGGATCCACATAAGACCTAAAAAATCTTTTTTTTTTTTTTTAAAAAAAAAGGACTTCTAGACCCACAAAAAAAAGAGTCAGTTTGGAGCATCTTGGTAGCCACATTTTTTCAGATAGGCTCTGTTTGCTGGCTGCATGCAGCGGTGTGGCTTTTTTAAGAGAAGGTGTTTTGGTTCATGCGCAAACAGCTGCTAGCAACATGATCAGTTCTTGCTGTTATGGAAAGTTTAGATGGAGTTTGTGAGCAGAGTGCTACAAGTGGCTTTATGGCCACATAGACCCGCCATGTCCCTGGAGCTACAGTGGTGAACATGGCTCACAGAGTGGACAGTAAACGTACCTTAGCTATATTGAAAGTCTGAGAGAGGGCATCCAGGGCCACAGCAGCCATGCAGCTTAGCACTTAAAAAGCATTCCTGGTCAGAAAATGATTACAGATATGCAATACAAATCTCTGAACGGGTCATAGTGTGTTTTAAAAATGCACATAGGCTTGGGAGAGAGAAGACAAAGAGTATAGACAGCTATAAAATATAAACAAAGTTTTTAAAGACACAGTAAAAGTAATAAAAGAATACAGACAGACATAGATTAAAGAAGTAAAGAAAATAAATATTAAAAAGTAATAGAAAAATAAGTCACATAAAGATGGAAAATACACAGAGAGTCTGGATTATGTATACTATTGTGTTTTCTTTGAATTTTTGACTGCAGAAAAACATTTGATTCTGGGGGATGCTAAGCTAAGCCAATATATATCTTTTAAGGGTATCTTGACTTTATAATTTGAGTCTAAGTATATGTTACTTTGGAAAAGAGGTTCTGCTTTTGTTTCCACAGAAGATTAGAGCCTGTGGATTCCTTCCAGGCTAATGTGGTTTGATGGGACAAGACCCCCTCAAAAGGTGTCTGTGAACCCTAAAAGTATTCAGCCCAATAAACAGCAGAAAGCAGTTTGGAGAAAACAATGGCCAAATTCCCAAAATGATTGTTTATAAATGTTTGTTTTCATTTAAAGGAGTTTGATTATAAATGATCAAGGGTCACAGTCAATTTCAAAAAAAGGGAGGGGGCATATGATATAAAGATGAATACTTTGCATTGGTATGGATCTTGGTCTATTGATACAAATTTAAGGTCTATTTGGTACACTATGTATATGTATTTCTGCTCTTGTTTAAGGTATTATGTGTTTGTGTATCTCATTTAAAAGTGTAATGTATAGTTTAAAATTACAGATTAATAGATCTATAATAGCCAAAATGTAGTCATGTTAGTTAGGTTTTCTAGATGTACAGAGATATATTTCAGATAGATAGGCAATCTTCAAACACTTCAAAGAACTGTATAATATTACATTTAAATATCTTAGGCTTCTGTTGATGCAAGACACAATTGTTCCTGGCAGCACTGATCTATTCCTGAGAGAATGTTGGGCACCAAAGACACTCCACTTGGAGCTTGTTTTCTTCTTGCCTCAACCACTGATCCAGACTGGACAGGCAGGATGCAAGCTAAAGGACCACCAAGTCTTGCCAAGACAGGATAACATGGTTTTTCAAATTTTCCTGCCTTTGGAAATGGTCTGTCAGATACTGTAGGCCTTAGCCAAAGTCGGTTGCTCCAACATTGCAAATGAGACTTGGGTAATTGCCCAGGTAGTTAGGTTGTCTCTATCATTTATTTGCCTTTTGGAAGTTGCTTGACTGCACTTCCTATTTACTCAAATAATATTATTTCCCTTCTCAGGTCTTTGGTGGGGGTTAAGACTAGATAGTCATAGTTACTTTCCTCTCATGACTTAGCCAAACCATTTTTAATATAAGATTTACACTCCTAGGATAAGATAACTATTGAAACATTTAACACACATTTTTTGCTTGATATTGTTCATGCTGGTTGTAATTCTAATTTTTATATATGTTTTGCCTCTTCTTGATATTTGTTCTTATTGTATATAGTTTTGTGTTAGGCTTAGAGCTCTCTTATTTAGACAAAAGGGGGAGGTTCTGTGGGAGCTCCTTCAACCAATAGCCTTTAAGATACCAGCCCACTTTGAGCATGGTCTCATCTACTATAAATGCAGACAAAAAAGCACACAAGGGCCTCTTGGCTGCTAGATTTGATTCTAGTTCCTAGCACATGCAGAGGACTGCAGATCACTACTCTTTCTGAGAGTTTATTCCCAGATAAATAAATCTTTGTTAATACTCCATTCCAGACTATTGTGGATCTCATTTGTATGACAACACCCAACCCAAACCAAGCTATTGGCAATTGATGGCTTCTAGGAGAAGGAAGAGACAGTTTTCTTTAAAACTGTCAACAGTGTTGACCATGTTCCATGGGATGGCATCACCTCATGAGTATATGAGCAGCACAAATCGGACTTGGTGGGTTATTTTTAAAGAAGGAGGACATAAAAAACATAAAGTTAGAAAAGGTAAAGAGGTTTGGGACTGGTTGGAGAAGGAAGATCTTGGGGAGGGATGGAGATAAATATAATCAAAATACATCTTATGAAACTCTCAAAGAATCAATAAAAGTATCATATTTAAAATAATGATTAAAAATAATAAATCATCAATAAATGTAAATAAATAGATGTACTGTCTACCTACAGTCTCTAATCTGTACCTTAGTACTTCCAAATAAATATGAATAAGTGTACCCAATATCATTGTGTAATTTTTTAAAATGATTCCATGTGAGGTTATTTTTGCAGTGACAGAATTGTCCTGTGTCATGGTCAGAGAGTGTCCCTCTCTCCTGTAGGTTTACTGTTTCCATATTGTTGGGAGGATCCTTGTGAATTTTAAAAGTTTCAGCTTTCACAATTTGTAAGTTTTGTTTGATTTCTGAATCTCAATTAGGTTAGCATTTAAAGAGCATGCAGACATGAATTCAAGTGTGTCCACTGTATAAATTTATTTTTTATTTTTTTCTTAAGCATTAATTTGAGTCCATATAAATAAAATTTTGGCACTAGTCAACTTTAACAAATATTTGCTGGTACTTCTTGAAAGGTTGTATACATTTTCCAACTCCAGTTTCCAGTTTCTTTCCATTTATGCTGAGATCTACTGCCATTGGTTCTTCCTGCTGGTCCCATGTCCTGATCAAAACCTCCAGTGGCTGTCCAGTAACACAAACAGAAGTTAAACCAATACTCAATGTTCATATCATTTATATTTTAATGTGATGCTGTCCATCTTCACATCAGAAATTTATATACTGACTTCTATTTTACTGTCCTAAAGCTTTGTAAATTCTCTACTTATTTTATTCCTTAGTTTAAGTCCCAATTTGTAATTTTTCCCAAATGCTCTGATATCTGTCAAATTTCCTGCAATCATTCTTCCAATTGCTCAAACATTTTGGATGCACCCAGTCAGTTCTATTCCTCAGGGCATCTCTCTCACCACCCTCTAAGCTCCTGCTCCAATCTGGGCTACTTGATTTCTGGGCTTGGGTACAACTATATTCTTTTCAATGTTTCCATCTGTTAGACTTGTGGCTTTGGGCCCTATGTCTTTTCTCACTTCCACTCCCCCTTTGTTGAAGCAGGTACTCCAGAGCTTCCCCCACATGATGAAAGAAGCATGCTTCCCCCTTGCTGTCTGTTCAGCATATAGAACTGTACTTACCACCATAGCAGTTCATCAAATATTTTATTATTTTAAATGGACAAATACTATGTATGATCAGGAGGTATAGTTTCATACTTAGACATGAATAAACTTTCTGGAATTATTTAAATCAAACTGGTTAGCAGATCACCTCTCCTACTTATCATTTTTCATAAGTGTCTATTCTTTTAGAAGTTTTAATGAATGATATACATTATGATTAAATTTGTTAATCTTGCAATGTAATATATCACAATTTTTTTCCCTGTTTTGGGTGCTTTGTATCCTTTGTCCATTCTATCTCTTTTCCCTATCATACATTCCTCCATTCCTCCCTCTCTGGTGATTACATTGTACTCTTTGCTTCTGTGAGTTTAACTGTTTCAGATTTTATATATAAGTGAGACAAAGCATATTTTTCTCATAGATAATTTCACTTTACATAACATTTTCAAATGGCTTGGCTAATTTGATTCTTCAAAATCATGACAAGAAATTTTTAGAATATGGTAGAAGCATGTTTGAAGTTATATTCTTAAACCAGTGCATAATTCTCCTTAGCAATTATCCAATAGCATGAATAAGGCTTGAAGTGAAGTTAGAAGGTTGAGGTTTAAGTCCTGGATTGACCATGAGCCTCCAGTGTAATGTTTTCTCCTGTCTGAGTTTTTCATTGCTGTCTGCTAAGTTTGGCTCTTGAATGTCTCCTAAACACTTGGTCTGCCACCCCTGGTAGCAGAAAGTGTAGGAGGTTCGACCTAGAAAAGAGAAGGTGCAAAATTGAAGGCATGATCTCCACGAAGATACTGGGTCACTCAGCCCTCTCCTTTTCTCTGCTCTCCTTCACTCCATGCATGTGTAGGCTTCCTCAGTCATGTGTCCCCCGAGACAATACACAATGCTACCACAGGCCCAAAGCAATAGTGGTGACAGCGACTAAGACCAAAGGCTGATATCCGTATTTTCTCCTCACTGTGAGGACAGGAGTCATGTTCCATTCACTGCAATATTTCTGCTGTCCTTCACAGGACCTCAGCATCGATGAAACTAAAAGTCATCCGTGGAAATCGACTGAATCCTCTCAACAATGCAGTAATTATTGTTGCTTTTGACTTTCTCAGGCTGGTTGGCGCCAGACTGCCCGGGTTTTTAACTCCAGGTTCCAGGCTGGGAGTGGTATCTGTGCTGTGAATTACAGAAATGTAGATTTTTGTTTCCTCTTTGAGATGAGCACTGATCTCTGGAATGTAGAACCGTCCAGCCTAGAGGTGGGCAAGCCCGGTTTGGAGACGATGTACGGGTCAATTAATTCACTAAACTACCACCAAGCCAGGTTCGGAGACGATGTGCGGTTCAATTAGTTTACTAAACTACCACCAAGCCAGGTTCGGAGACGATGTGAGGGTCAATTAGTTCACTAAACTACCACCAAGGGAATTTAACTTGGGAAATTTTTAGTCAATAGCAAAATAAGTAAAAACAAAAATAAAAATTGCTAATTCTTTAGTGGCTTGCTTTTTTAAAACTCTATTCATAGTTTATTGCCATATTTAACATCTACCACAAATAGGTACAGATGTTCCTATGTTCTTCTCTTTCCCACTTAATTTCGAAGACTGTTCTGTGTTCTTACCCGTTTCCAACATCCCCATCCTGCTGCTTCTCCCTCTGTCCAAATAGAGACATATGTCTTTTTCAACTCTCAAAATGTTAACATTTTTCCCAGGTTTTTCTTGTAAAATTATTTCTTTCGTTTTCTTTTGAGATTGTAATATGATTACATCATTCTCACCTTCCTTTTCCTCCTCCTATGCCCACCCAGGTACCCCTCCCTGCTCTTTCATATACATACAAGTAGCTTACTTTGTAACAGAGGCCTTGTTCTGAGTTCAGTTTGAATTTAAAAGGTAAGCAAAGATAATGTTCTCTCATTTAAAAAAAAACAAATACATTAATTTATTGAGTTCTTTAGATGTATACTTTGGTGGTGGGAGAAAGATAGGCACCTCTGCAAAAATCAACAATTAGCTGGGTAATGCCCTACTGTCTCTAAACTGACATTTTTAACTTTGTTGACAGATTCCAAGAGCATGGCTGGACCTATGTGCATTCATCCTGCCCAGATCTTCAGTATTCTCATTAGTACCATTGGCATGCTCCTCTAGTATAAACCCCTCTGGTCCACATCCATGCATGCTCCAAGCATCTTAGCTGAACTGCTTTGCTACTGAGTTGAGAATTTTCTTTCAGCTCTGGTGAGGAAGGCTTGGGGAAATATGTAAATTTGTGCTGCAGGGATTTCTGTGTGTGTGCATAGTCTTTAGGGAAAGGCATGCAACTGTAAACTGAACCAGCTGAGCACGGGCTCTATGAATATTTCATGTTTCTTCCTGGACATTGCCTTTGTAACCTGTATCTAAACTGAGAGAAAAAAAGAGTGCCAAGAGGCCAGTTGTCATAGGAACAGGTGTAGCAATGGAAAGGAAAACAAACTGTTGGGTTAGATTACTGTGCTGGGTTAGGTGAATTCACAGCAGCAGTGTTAAAAACAATGCATTTAATTGCATTTTCCAAACTCATCGTGGAAAAAAAAACTTTACACAGATAGTACTAATAAAACTCTTGAATGGGCTATATGTTCTTTGAAAAAAATATTGAATCAGAAAGGTAATTATATTTTTAACTTGGGTTATTAAAATTCAAATGTGAGAAGGAAAAAGATCAGCCAAAAATATAAAGACTGCATGAGAAAATGAATGCAATACTAAATGTTTCTTCATAAAGAATAAGTCTGTAATATATATTACTATAAAACATTCTAGATAACCTAAAGAATAAAATAATAGTAATCAATAACCACAATATTATTAGATGAATTCCTAGTAAGAAACTAAATTTAGAAAAGAATTTGAAATTTACATGTAACTTCTCATAGAAAGCATAAGAAAGTGAGACTCATCTGCCATGTTGTTTCAACAACCACGAAGAAGAAGTAATTTTAGAAAGATCAATCTTCTTATGTAAATGTTAAACTTTGGCTAATTAAGTTTTCCTTTCTTCTCTCTCCTTCCATTTATAATAAAGCTCTGCAGTCTGTCACTTCTCCTTCTTTCTGCATGACTTCCCTGATGATACGTGTATACAATGCAGGCAATGCTTTAAACAAATTCAATGTAATTATCTCCTTAAGCACTTAACAATTTGTTGAATGTGTGTAGGTATTTGTGTGTACGTGTGTGTGTGTGTGTGTGTGTGTGTGTGTGTGTGTGTGTGTGTGCACAAATGCACCCAGGGAGACTAGAACCCAATGTCTGGCATCTTATCCCATCGCTCTCCACCTTATTTTTTGAGGCAGGATCTCTCATTGAAACTGGACCTTAACAATTCAGCTAGACTGACTGGTCACTGACCTTCAGGGACCCTTCCTTCTTTGCCACCCCAGTGCTGGGATTACAGACATACACTGTTGTACACAATATTTTAAATTAATGCTAGGGATCATAACTCAGTCCCTCATGCTTGGGCCATAAGCAATTTACTAGCTGATACATCTTGAAAGCCTCATAATTTGGTGTTTATACTATATTATCTATAAGTCCCCCTCTAGGGTAATAGTACCAGAGCCAGAACTTCTTATTTCTGCCAAACCATAGCTTAGAAACCAGTAGCCAACATCAACCCAAGCATTCCTCCTCTAGCTTTCCCCAGCTCCTAGTAACCACCTTTCTCTAAATAGACTGCATCAAATTTAAAAGTTTATGCACAGGAAAGAAAGTAATGGACAGATAAAGAGACAGCCTGCAGAATGGATGAAACTATTTACACAACATGGATCTGACAAAGGACTGATATTCAGAATACATAAGAAGCCAAAAGTCTCAGTGGGAAAACGAATGGACAAAAACCATGACCTAAAAATGGGCAATAAACTCCAAAAGATGTTTCTCAAGACAAAGAAACTGTCAGCAACTGCAGTAAAGATACCCTTCCCTTCCGCACTTACTCATCAACACTCCCCGTCTTAGCAGATTTCTGGTGTGTTTGATAGAAGGGTCTGATTGAGTCACATTATAATGAAAGTGACATATGAGAATTTTGATGTGCTTACCTTCCCATGGTTATCTACATGTGAAAGAAACACTGATAATTTAGAAAAAATTAATTGGCTGTTTTAAATGCTGGGAAAATTAGTTTTCTCATAAATAGACAAATCAATAGTCAAAAAGGATTCAGAGTAAAGTATTTCAGCCTTAACCCAAGTGTAGATCCAAAAGATATTTAATTCATATAATTTTGGCAACCAGATACTTCACACATATCATCAGCTCGGGTTACTTAGAAACAGCCTAACGTTCTTTGCCATCTTATCCACACTGCCGAATCTGCAGGACTGGGTACCGTAAAAGCATGGAGATAAAGCAGTGGTTGTTTAAGAATCAGCAAGAACTACTGGCTTTCTTTCATTGCTGCTCTTCTTAACTACAAATAAGGAAGTGGTTTGACCTTGAGAGGTTACAACTGGGACTCCTTAGAATAAGAGGTGTACCCTGGGAAGCAGTCACCACAGATGGGGGTGGAAGCCCATACCACAGTTCAGTGAAAGCCTAACATATATGTAGACTGGATTTTGAAAATACAATTTCTCCTATTGGATGTCAAGACAATGTCAAAAAGGTTCAATACTCTCCAAATCAATGATAGAAAATTTAATTAACATAAAATAACTAAGGGTGCTGATATCAGCCAAGCCAGATTAACCAGAACTAATGAACAGAGAATTCATAATAACTCTATGCATATGTACACTTATTCAGAGAACTTGGAAATATATAAAGTAAATATTAGCAATGCCTTACTCGTAGGTCGAGATGTTAACACTATAGCTGAATGTAAAATTTTTAAACGACACTACCAAAACTTGACCTAACATACATATATACTACACACATATAGTCTTTGTGACCTAATATACATATATACTACACACACAGTCTTAGTGACTTAACATATATATATACTACATACATATAGTCTTCGTGACTTAACATACATATATACTACACACATATAGACTTTGTGACCTAACATATATATACAATACACACATATAGTCTTCATTACTTAACATACACAAATACTACACACATATAGACTTCGTAACCTAACATACATATATAATACACACATATAGTCTTCATTACTTAACATATATAAGTACTACACACATATAGACTTCATGACTTAAAATACATATATATTACACACATATAGTCTTCGTGACCTAACATAAATATATACTACACATATATAGTTTTTGTAAGTATATGATAAAACATTCACCAGGAAAGACCTACTGAATCCTGAAACAAATCCAGTGACTTAAAATTTTTTACTAGGTTTATTTTTTGAGGGTTGTGTAGCATGAAGGGCCTGCTTTGTTGGGGTTTTTGTCCTGCCCGGTCCCCCAGCCATTTAGTCCCAGAGAAAATCACACAGATATTCTCCGTAAGTTACAAACTGATTGGCCCATTAGCTTAGGCCTCCCATTAGCTCTTGTAGCTTATATTAACCCATTATCCCTATCTATGTTAGCCACATGGCTCAGTACCTTTCTCAGCAGGGCAGATCACATCCTGCTTCTTCGGTGGTCTGGGGAGGAATGCTGAGAGAGCTTCCTGCTTCCCAGAATTCTCCTATTCTCCTTGCTCTGCCTCTACTTCCTGTCTGGTTGTCCCACCTATACATCCTGGCTAATGGACAATCAGCATTTATTTAAATCATGATTGACAGAATACAGACAATTCTCCAGCACCAGGGGTGGTGCATGAGCATGCCGTATCATGCCTGCAGAGCACAGAGGACAGATTCACGGAGTTGGCTCTTTTCTTCCATTATCTCAGTCCTGGGTCTCCAGCTCATGCGGCAAGCATCTTACCTCCTGAGCCATCTTGCTTGTCTTGATAAATTTTAAAGGACTATAATCACATCTTTTCATGTTTCAGTCATATTTCATTTTCAAACATCAATAAGATATCTAGGAAACCCTCAAGAGTTTTAAAACTAATCAGTTTTCTTTTAGACAACCACCACCACAACAAAAGAAATGAACAAAATTAGAAAGCAATTAAAAAATGATAATAAAAATTCAATGCACTAAAACCAGTATGGCACAGGGGACTATATTTAAAAGAAAGTTTATTGTGTTAGATATCATGTTTAAAAGAAAATATGCAAAGCCAATGGCATACCCTAGAAATGCAATGGTAACTATAACACACACCCTATTCAAATGATGACTACTGCCTGGAACAATGGTTATTGTAGAACCCCACAAATAACCATCATCAGGAGCCAACAGTCAGCCATGGGTGGTAGAGGGGCTCATGGGCCCTGTCACCTACTGCTGAAAGACTGTGACTAACAGAGCCTAGGAGATGGGCAGGCACAGAGTCCACAGTGTCCATTTGCATAGCCACTGGTGAGCCTTTCAGGCCCCAATGGGCAGGGCAGGTTAAACTCAGTGGGTCACAAAACAAAACAAAAAGTCATAGATATGGTAAAAAGATTTGTAGAGAAGAGGAGTGGTTACCAACGATTAGAGGAAGATAAGAGAAGATTGAGAGAGGGCAATTGGAGTAAATTATATATAAATGTATGCAATTGTCATTGAACAATATTTTATTTATTAAAATTTAAAAGTTAACATGTGAATGCATAATTATTAAAATATAGATCATATAACAATTTTTTCTTATGAAATAATAACTATATCCAGCACATACTATACACAATCTATGCTCCACTCCATTCAGGACATCTCCATCCAGGTGCCTGGCAAATCTAGGAAGCCCTCAATTTCACTGCAAATTGCTCAGTAGAAATCACAGTGAGAATTCACTACACACCCACCAGCATGGCTAAATGAGTAAAAACAAAAATAAGCCAAATAGTGCAAGGATGTGGATGAACCGAAATTCTCATGCTATTGATGGAAATTTCAACTGGTGTGCAGTCATTTTGCAAAACTGTTTCCAATACCTACTGAAGCTGAACATACATGCACCTTGTGACTCTGCAGCCCACTTATTTAATTTATTCCCTACCATTACATGTTGATGAAGTCATGTTCAAAATCATTCAGAATTGAACTATCTGTGGGAGCCAACATGAAGGTCTGGAGCAGAAGAGAAAAGTGAGCTGTAGCATTCACACCATTAGGCATAATATAATGATAAATATTAACAACAACAAATATATGCAAGAGGGGACTGTGTGTCACAAAGGCAACCAGTGAAAAGAACAAGACCTGAAACAGTATCTGTGGCAATGGTATGCTTTCATTCAGGTAAGTTTCAGCAATAGGCAAAACTATTCCAAGCTGGTAAGAATGGGAATAAACTTATTCACGGAGCAGCGGATAGTGACCAATAGAGGTCTGAATGTAGCTTGTGGAAGGCTGACAATGTTCCATTTCCTATGCTCAGCTGATGAGAGAGGGTTGATTTAGTATGGATTCATTGGCCTGTCGTGCTGAATTTGTTCACACTTCATTCAACTGCTACATTTCAAATAAATTCCAAATAGAATGGAAGAAATGCTTTTCTTTATTGCCAACTTAGCTTGTTAAAAGCACTATCAAAGTATTTTCATTATCTGTTCTGTTGCTCACTGCCATGCATTATATTGTTTGTATTCCTCTATTGGTTGTTCTCATGGGATGTTCAAAAAAACAGACCTTTCACATTTCCAAGGTAATTCCCCTGCATTCAAGTCACCTCTTCTTGGTTGGAGGCCATTAGTGAGGGTGGTAGCTCCCTAGTTACTTCTGCTGCTTCCTTTGAGGAAGGCAAGGCTTTGCTGGCTGCAGATGAAGAGGTCTATATTGAGCTATAATCCTCCTTCTCCCCACCACTGCAGGCACCTGGCATGTTTAATTTGTATTTCCTGTATTCTAACCATTTTCTTTTCCTTTCAGAAATATGTGAGGAAGCAATCACTTTCTTGCATGCCCACTTTTGAGAAGCTTTTAATTAAAAGAAGGATATTTGTAGAAACATAAATTACTTTGTCCCCCATAGTAATTATAAACTTCCTTTATTATGTGAAAAAATATATAGCTACTCATTGATTTATATTAGAGTAAATGCAGGTTGCATAGGAATTTAAGATGTAGCTGATATAATGTACTAACTAGAGAAACACAACTTGATGACATTCCTTTCATACAACTATACAACTCTTTTTCACTGCACAAAAATTCATAGATTAAAATAAATGCCTACTCATAAAGGCATTTATTAATAGAACACTTTTTCTTTCCATAAATTAAAGCATTTTTCTAAATATGCTTTAGACCAAATTTTATTCCCACCAGAAATAGCTTTCACTCTTCCTGCAGTCCTATCAGTGAGTGACAGGCATGAACTCAGGAATGTCTTAGTGACTTTCTTGTCAGTGTGATACAACACCCTGACCAAAGCAACTAAGGAAGAAAGGTGTAGTTTGGCTTACAGTTCCAGAGTGTGCACCTGTCATTGTGTAGAAGACTTGGCAGCAGCCAGGGAAGATGCCCACATTGCATCCGCACTCAGAAACAGGAATGAATGTGAGGAAGTGCTCCACACACTCTGTGCAACATGGTCCAGGAACCCCTGTGCAGGATATGACCCCATTCATAATTTAGATCGGCCCTCCTAAATCCATTAACACAACATAATCCTGCACAGGCATGCCAATACTACAATCTCCCAGGGCATTCTACATCCTTCCAAATTCAACACACTAATTGTCCCAACATATGGCAGCATTGTTGCACCTAATAAATCAACTGAGAACATCTTCAACAATTAATCATTAATAGATGCTATCACTTTGAGAGTCTCTCTGCATTTTATATAGTGGGCTCAAGTACCAAGTCTGGGCAGTGGTCACCATGTCATTTTAGAACTGAGTTTGAGTTAATAAATATGACAAGGTAAAGTGACTTGCCCACTGAATTAGAAAGAGGAGTGATATTTGGAATTTAGAGAGAGGAGTCACAGATACATGCCTTCACATATAGGTCTTTCCAGAGCACATTGAAATTTTATATTTAGCCAGTTTTCTTAAAGTAAGTGACCATGTTGTGGCACCTAGCAAAGAGAGCACTCCTAATTTCATTAGTTGTCCAGGTTTGCACTGCCCAATAAAATATAATTGCCAACTGTTTTCCTACCATTATCACTTCGCACAACATTCTGAGTTTTGCATTTTCTAATAATTATGAGGTATTTTTTGTTTTTTGCATTCTATTTATAAAACATCTTTTCTTACACTTGCATGGTTTCTGAATTGATTGCTATTTTAGTTTCTATGGTAACTCTGCCAGTTGCCTACCTATAAATAGATATTTTATAATAGCAGACATATGAAAGTTCAATTTTAAGCACACTTCTGCAATAGGGAGGAGAATTGCTAGAAAAAGAATAACATATGAATCAAGGTTTAAAGAAACAGGTATTGTATACCTGTCAGGATACAAAAATAGAAGAGTAAAATTGAAAATTCATGTTAAGTGCAGGCTGCAAGCATATGCGCCAAGGAAAGAATAGTGAAGCTTTTAAAAACAGAAATGTAGAGTTGGAAAATGCCTTAAGTTTAGCCTCCATTGAAAAATGTGTGATATCTACTAAAATAGCATCTGTCATCTGCATATAAGCTCTAACAGACTGTGTTTTCTTTGTTGGCTCTTATAGAAACCTGTGGCACAGTTTTGTAGAAACTATAATGGGAGTTAGAGATGGAATATGTATTACCCCTACTCCATCCCTTGTCTTTCAATGTTTTCATATAATGATTTGTGTGTTATAGAGTGTATGTGTGTGCGTGCATGTGCACGCAACTCATGCACACGCACACACACAACCAAAAGCCAGAAGAAGGCATCACATCCTCTGGAGCTGTGAGCCACTTGTCATGGCTTCTGGGAACTGAATTCAGGTCCTCAGGAAGAGTAACCAACTAATGCTCTCAAACCACTGAGTCATCGCTCCACCCCCATTTCAGGATATTTGGCTTCATAAAATTAAATGAGTCAGTCTTTGCTTTGTGATTTCTGAGTCTGTATTTTTTTCTAGGAAGTTTTTGTTACTTCAAGATTTAGATAATGTTCGCCTACATTTAGTTTGATCATCATTGTTATTGTTTGAGAGTTCCATACATGCAGAGGATGTGTTTCAGTTAAGTCCCCCTCTATTCCCCCAATCCAATTTCTCCTCTATTACCTCACAGATTTCATGTTCTTTTTAAATCCCACTTTAGTTCACTTTGACATTTAAAATATATTATGTATTTGTCCGATGCAATTTATTCTTATATTTTTAATGAGATACTCTTTATGGAATTCAGTGGGATTATCAGCATTTAGTCTTATCCTACTTATCATACATTGAAGTTTCAACTGTACACTGAGTGTTATATCCTATTCATTTATTTTCCTATTTCTGCCTGGATACCAGTTAATAAGGATGTTTTAATATATTCCCAAAGTATATTAGGATTCTATTTAATTACTCTTCTATAAGAACATTAAAACCTTCTTAAAGTGCCATAAACTCCCCATTACTGTTTGGTTTACTCTTGAGTTTATAATTTATATCTAAGTAGTATTTAGTGTTCCCATGGAACATGGAGATATCTACTCAGTTTTTATGTTCAACAATAGCAAAGAGTCTTTAATTTGTGACTCATAAAGAATCTAGAATTGTGTCAGGGTTTTTAAATTACCAGTCCTCATAATTGATTATTTACTGCTATCCGTACTGGCAAGTTTATTTTGCATTTTGTCATGTGATACAGTAGTCCTGCCCCAGTCTTGCTGTTCAAAGACACACTAACATTTGTGTCTTCCCTAATGGACATTTTCTCTCTTTTGCATTAAAAAATTGCATGTATTTATTTACATGTATGTTTATGTGTGTGGAAGCATGCATGCCACAGTGGATATGTGGAGTTTCAAAGGACAGCTTTCAAGTATCAAGTCTCTCCTTCTTCTGTGTGACTCATGAGAATGGAATTCAGGTCCTCAGGCTTGGCAAGAAGTCCCTTTACCAATGAGCCTTTTAGCAAGTGAATCTCCTGATTTTTCTTTACCGTCCAGATCACATTTTGTCAGCAGGGAAAGCCCATTGTTTCATTGAGCCCTGAGAAAATTTATACTAGTTTGAAATAACTATTTTTATTAATTAATTACTTTATTTATTTTACATCCCAATCATAGTTTCCCCTCCTTCCTCTCCTCCTCTTCCCTATCCTGTGCCTCCCCACCTCCCTCCACCCATTCCTCCCCTCCATTCAGAAAGGGGCAGGCTTCCCATGGGTGTCAACAAAGCACATAGCATCAAGTTGAGGGAAGACCAAGCTCCTTCGTCCACATCAAGGCTGGGCAAAGCAACCCAGCATGGGAAACAGGTTCCCAAAAGCCAACTCAAGTGCCAGAGACATACCCTGACCCCACTTCTAGAAGCCCCACAAACAAACCAAGCTATAATACAGCTGTCACACACATGCAGAGGGCCTATATGGGTCCCATGCAGGATCCCTAGCTGTCAGTCCAGAGTCCATGAACTCCCATAATCAGGCTGGTGACTACCTGTCATCAGAGCCTTCATCCAGTAACTGATGGAAGCAGATGCAGAGATCCACAGACAAGCACTGGCCAAGCTCAAGAAGTTCTGTTGAAGAGAGGGAGAAGGAATTATATGAACGAGGTGGGGGGGCTGTCAAGGTCATAAGGGGAAATAACTATATTTTTATGTCACATCTTGCCTTGCTGCTTTTCACATGCAATTGCACATTTAAATTGAAGGGTTGGGGGGGGGGGCACGCAGGGCTGGTGATTTGTTATGTTTAAGCAGAACCAGGGCTCCCTGTGGATGCCTCACACATAGGAAGACAGAAGAAAAAGTTTCTCCTAGATAAAAGTTGAAATAATATGTCTACATCATCTGACACTAGTTGGGTTTTCCTCTTATTTTGAAAAGCTGATGGCGGTATACTTTAACTTGAGGCCCGTATTATGACAGGTAGCCCTTCTTTGCTCTGCCTAGATGGCCAGGAACCAGAGACTGGGTAGCCCAGAGATCTAGGGTAGAACCAAAGAGGACTAGCCAAAAGAAAAAAATCAATTAAAATGAAGTGATCCCTGATTATACTCTGCTATATTTTTAAGTGCCTAACCCAATTTTCATGAGAGAGGTTTCCTCCAGCAACAGTATATGGAGACAGTCTAAACTGGAGATCTGCATCAGATCCCTCCACTTGGAGCTCCAGGAACTCTGCCTTACAGGGGGGAGGGAAAGCTCTAGGAGTCAAAGGGGATGAAGGAAGGACAACAGGAGAGCATGGTCCACTGAATCAACTAAGCAAGGCTCACATGGACTCACAGAGTCTAAAGCAATAAGCACGGGACCTCCATAGGTTTGCACCAGGTCCTCTACGTACATGTTACGGCTGTTAAGTTGGTGTTTTTGTCAGATTACAACAGCCAGAGTGGGTGTATCTCAGACTCTTGTGGCTGCTCTTGGGACTCATTTCCTCCTGTTGGGTTGCCTTGTCCAACCTCAATGTGAAGGCTTTTTTGCATTGTCTTATTTTATCTTGTTTTGTCCTATTTGGTTATTGTCTCATTGGAGGCCTGCTCTTTCCTGAAGAGAAAGAGAGAGAGAAAGAGAGGAGAAGAGAGAGAGAGAGAGAGAGAGAGAGAGAGAGAGAGAGAGAGAGAGAGAGAGAGAGGAGATCTGGGGGAGAGGAAAGGTGAAAGGGGCTGTGGGAAGAGTGGGGGAGGGGAGACTGTAGTCAGGATGTAGTGTATGAGAGAAGAACCTCTTTTCAATTTAAAAAAAAATTAAAGATGAAAAGGAAAAGTTGATTGAAACCATTTTTAGCATTATACTTTTCATGCAAATTCATGACACAAATTAAGAAATTGTATTCTTTGTGTTCTTTAAATAAAAAGATACGGAAGTGAATAAATCCCCCACAGTGTGTTAGAATAAAAAGTCTTCCTAGCGCTTACATTAATCACTCTTTTTGACATTTCTTCACAATCCTTGCAATCACCTAAAACTGTGCAAGCGAGTGTGTTGATTTTATTCTACTAGGCACTGTGTTCCTTTAATGGGCATCTTTTTGCATTCCCTCACGGGGAGTCTGTGTAATGAAATGTATATTAGGCATTTAAGACCTGCCAGACAAACTGCTTTGCATTTAAAAGCATGAGCTGACCTTATCAGATGCCTAAGAAGTGAAGTAATTGTATCTTGTACTAATCAAAATGTCTTCTGTTATAACAAAAGTGAAATCCAATTACACTATATTATGAGGCTATTATTCCTGATGCTTGATAGCTTGGTAATTAAATACATATTTCTGATGCTAAAGAAATACAATCATTTTCTCAGGCAGCTATATTTGTTACACCTTCAGTTAACGATGCTTTTTAAAATATGTCATTGTTATCAATACTGTAAAGAAAAAAAATCACATCAAAAATCAATTCTCAGTGACACTTTCAGTTTCTTGGTCTGTTCCAGCAAAGAATTTGTACCTAGAAAAGAATGTATTCCACCTACATGCATGTTTCATTTGAACAAATTATCTGAAAAGCAATTACTAAAGGGATGGATTGTGAGCCTGGAGAAAAGAATCTTAGTACCTGTAAGGGAAATGGTTAGTTCTAGAGACTGGAAATCAAAACCCTGTCACTGTTGTGAACTGGGCTTCCCTACAACTCTAGTTCTAGCAGAATTTTCTCTGACACCACGTGTGTCATGGCTAAGTCCTAGATCCAACAGCTCCAGTTTGCTCTACCCTAACTCACTGATTAGCTGTTCTGTATCACGTGACCTTTCATGCAGGAACAGACTACCTAATTCTCTGAATTGCATCTACTTCCATTACAGCAGCAACACCTTCATCTGAATATGACCCAGGTTTTGGTCCCTATAAATTTTAAAATACAGGATTATTCAATTCTCAAAATGGTAGCACTGTCTCTGGTACCTAAGTTCTTCAAGGGTTATGGTGGGTTTATGCAAACACACCCATCTCTGAGGACTTGTCTAAGGTTAGACTGTTTGTTTTCAATAGGGCTGGAGGTCTTGAAAAGCATCCAATGTCATTCTTACTGTAAATAATTGTCACACTCCATGTCATCTCAGCATCTCTCTGGAGACCAGCCCGTAGTTCTAGGAGCCATCTCCGAACTCAGCTTCAGATTTCTGGATGCTGTTTTGTCATCCTTCCAGGATGACCTCCTGTGTTTCTTCATCAGAATGCAGCCTCTAATGCAGAAGACTGGTCTTTCTGATGTGTGGTGAGCAATGCAGAAGAGAGAAAATGAGTCTGGCCTTTCCATCACTCTGACAGGCAAATGGGGGGGGGTGGATGAATTCTCAGGTTGTGCGTGATTCATTCTTACAGAACTCACTCTCTTCTCACTCAACCATCATCTTCAATGACTGCATCCTTCTCCCAACCTCCGCACAGACTTCTTTTCTTTCTTAGAAGATGGTAGTGGTTATGGTGCACACCTTTAAGCCCAGTACTCAGGAGGCAGAGGCATTCATCTATGACTTCCAGGCCAGCTTGCTCTACAAATCAAGTGGTGAGACAGCCAGAGCTATACAGAGAAACTGTCTCAAAAAGAAGATCTTCTGAATCTGTTTGAAAATAGCACCATTTAGTTCTGCAGACATTCAGCTCACTTTCCTGAGCAGATCTCTCAGATTCCAATTTACTCCCAAACACAGCAATGTACATGTGAACTTTGAATCATCCCAAGTTCTAGTTTGGATCTCTGCATGTGTCTTATACACATGTCTCTTGTTGCTAGTTTTTAACTCTCTGATGTGTGAATTTTATTTGTTTTGGAACGTTATGTTTCTTAGCTACCAAAGCTACCTCCTATTCTTTCTGGTCCCTTAAATTTGAAAAAGTTTAACGAATGATGATCATGCCCACAGAATCTCTTTGCTACATAAACTATGAAAAACAATCTGGGTCCTGGGAAGCCAACATTTCAAAACCTGTTTCTACCCAGGGTTTCTTACATCCAAATTATGTGTATTTGAAGGATCCATGTCACTGAAAAGGGATGAAATGCAGTGCTGTAACTCTCTTGTCTCTATCTTTATTTAAATATTTCTATAATAACATGTAGTATTGAAAGGTACAAATTATAAATCATTGAACTATTCACATATATAGATGGTGTTTGAAGGTGAAATTATGTTCATATTGTATAAAATAAGAAGAACATAAATGGGAACTTTGTCAACGGACTTCTAAAATTATACCTGATTTTACTTAATCTGGGCTACCACTTAATCTAATTCTGCATATTATCAAAGCTTCTGGAAATACAGAGGTCAAATTAATGAAGGAAAGTTATGTGCCTTAATCCAGAAATATCAATAATTATTTGTTGACACTGGTTTGAGAGATCCTCCCCTGACCCCCAGGCATGTGTAATGCACATACATGTTCAATCACCCCAGTTGGTAAAGAATGCATCAAAGTCCACCTCGTTGAGCAATATGTTTATTTGGGGTTACTAACAAGAATATGGGTGAGAGTTACAGGAATAGGGAACACTCAAAAGCAGCTGCATCCCTTAAAGTCCCACCGCAATATGCATGACAGCCCACAAACGCCACTTTGCTGGAACTATCTGTGCGGCTTGCACCCAGTTGCACGGGATCCAGAAATCTCCTTTCCCGGCAGCTCAGTTCATCAGCTGGATGTGGCAAAAGAAAGGAGAACTGGAAAACAATGTGAAAAAAAAATTATGTAAGGCGTTGTGCACATCCTTTACACAATTGCTGCTTCATTCCAAATTAACAGCCTGGGAGGCATTCATGGGCATCCACTTGGATGCAAGGGAAAGGTTCTAGCACATAAGTGAGATGGTACTAAACTAAGACTTTCTGCGGGGATTTTACACAACCTTATGTATAACATACACATAAGAAGTGCATAAGTTGAGAGAACAGGAAGGGCGAGGTGAGAAGGATGGAGTGGGAGAGCAATGAAAGCGAGATCTTAATAGAGCCACTGTGGGGGTTAAGGAGAAACCTGGTGCTAAGGAAATTCCCAAGAATCTACAAGGATAACCCCAGCTAAGACTTCTAGCAATAGTGGAAAGGGTGCCTGAACTGACCTTCCTCTGTCAGCAGATTGGTGAATGCCCAACTATCATTATAGAGCCTTCATCCAGTAATGATGGAACCAGATGCAGAGATCCACAACTAAGTACCAGGCCAACCTCCTGAAATCCAGTAGAAGAGAGGAAGGAGAGAATATATGAACAAGGCAGGTCAAGATCGTGATGGAGAAATCTACAGAGAAAGCTGATCCAAGCTCGTGGAAACTCATGAACTCTAGACTGACAGCTGTGGAGTCTCCATGGGACAACACTAGGCCCTCTATATGTGGGAGACAGTGGTGAAGCTTGGACTATCTGAGGGGCCCCTGGCAGTAGAAACAGGATCTATCCATGGTGCATGAGCTAGCTTGTTGGAGCCCACTCCCTATGGTGGGATGTTATGCTCAGCTTAATGCAGGGGGAGGGCCTTGGTCCTGTCCCAACTTAATGTGCCAGATTTTGTTGACTTTCCATGGGAGCCCTTACCCCCCATTGGGAGAAGTGGATGGGAGGTGGGTTAGGGGGAGGTAATGGGGAAGGAGAAGGAACTGGGGTTAGTATGTAAAATAAAAGGAAAATTTTTAAAAAATGAAGAAAAATATTTTTTAAAAAAAATTTAAGAAAGAAGAACATAGCCAGTTAGTTAGATCCCAGTTTAAAGATATGTTTATGCAGGGTTTTGCCAGGCAAGAAATTTGTCTGATTGTTGTTGTTGTTGTTTGGTTGTTTTGTTTTTTGAGACAGGCTTTCTCTGTGTAACAGCTCTGGTTTTCCTGGAACTTATTTTGTACTGCGGTTTTGCCTTGAACTCACAAAGATCCCCTGCCTCTGCCTCCCTGAGTTAAAGGCATGCACCAACACATCTGGCTAGAAATTTGCCTGAGAGAAAACAAAAACTTAGAAAAGCTGGTGTCTTGGTCAAAAATCTCTCTAGTTAGTACTAAGTAGTGGTTAGAAGATTCAGCTAAAAATATAGACCTGAGCCTCAAGGCTTTTTGCTGTTGTTAGTTTATCAGAGATTTGCAGGAAAAAGATGTTCGTGGGTCTGTGAACTGTTTCTGAAGTGAAACAATTAAGAAATTAATTATCTTCGTGTCACAATAATTAAATTACTTGAGTCTGTATTCTGGAAGCTTCCCTTCTCATGGCTTTATTGTTGTTTTGTTAATTAAGAAACAAAGCCTATAACAAAGCTAAACAGTATCCTTAGATTTGACTAAAGATTACTTAATTGGCCAATAAGTCTTTTTCTTTAGTTTGTCTTGATTGATTTAAGTTTGTACTATCATTATAAGATTTAAAATATGTGCTTACAGCTTCTTTTCTGGAAATTTTGACAAACTCAATGAGTTCACAGTTGATTATATTTAGACAAAAGAGACAGTAAGACAAAACTAGAAAGAAGCCCAAAGAAGATTACATGATTAAAAACTGTGTCTTAGGAACACATGGCAATAGAAAAATCAGAACACCTACAGGTATGAAGTGAGGATTAAAATATCTAAAAGGAAAGAAATACATATAATTAGAGGAGACTTCAACACCTCACTTTCAACAATGAACTGATGAACTAGACAGAAAAATCTGTAAAGAAACCCTGGACTCACTCCACTTAAACTAACGAACCCTACTGGACATGTCCAGAACATTCCATTAGTGGGAGTAGAGCAGATCTCTTTTCAAATATACTCGAGATCGTCTCCAACATCTCGAGTGGTAGTCAGCAACAGTATGAGTGGTGTACGAGGTCCTTCTGACTATGTGTTGCTTTCATTGGTTGAATAAAGAAACTGCCTTGGCCTTTCGATAGGGCAGAACTTAGATAGGCGGGGAAAAGAGAACTGAATCCTGGGAGAAAGAAGGCAGGCAGAGAGAGCTGCCATGGAGCCTCCAGGTCAGACATGCTAAATCTTTCTCGGTAAGCCATGACCCCGTGGTGAACACAGATTAATAGAAATGGGTTAGATCAAGATGTGAGAGTTGGCCAAGAAGAGGCTAGATATAATGGGCCAGACAGCAATTTAATTAATACAATTCCTGTGTGGTTATTTCGGGGGTCAAGATAGCTGGGCGGCCAGGACCACAAGCAGCCTGCTCTCTCCTACAACAGAGTGGTGCCCAGAGCAAGTTTTAGAAAACTGAAATCATATGTTATGTCAATTCAGACTGAGATGACATGAAATGTAGAAATCAACAATAGGAAGATATGCAATAAAAGGGGTCAGCCCTGAAACCATATACACACAAACAACAAAAACTGACTCAGCTGGTTGTATTTACAGATTCGTGCATTATAGCAGGAGAGAAAACAACAATAACCAAAGAAAATAGGTTCTGAGTTTCAAGGAGAGTGCGTAGGAGGGGTTGAAGGGAGAGGAATCTGAGGGGCTAGAGGGAAGAGAAAGAGGGAAGTGATGTGATTATATATTTTTATTAAAAATACTTTTTCAAACATTAAAAGCAATTGTGGAAAATAAAAAGTTAATATTATTCAATATGATTCTATAATTAAATAAGGAAAATTTGAAAACTATCTCGTACAAATAAAAATAGAGACATATCACCATTGCCGCACCAGCACAGCTTGGATACCAAAACTGGCCAGGTAGGGGGTGCCGGGATTGAGACTTGGAGGCTTCTTTTCAGGTGGAAGAATAGCAACCTTTATTTTTCCCTGAGCTAAAGCCTTTTATACCTCTACTGCTTCTGTGGAAAGCCACCGGCCAGAAAGACCACAAACATCCTTGTCAATTACAGATCACAAGGAAGTTCCATTGTCAGTCAGGGGAGTAAGGGCAGCTAGATCACAACAACCATACCAAGGTATATGGAGGTTACTATAAATCATTCTAAGTGAAAAGTTTATAGCAGTAATCCTATACATAATAAAGAAAAATTAAAAATAAGCAACCTGACATTACATTGTTAGGCATTAGAAAAAAATCAAAGCCCAAAGTTTAAGAAGGTGAGAAAATAAGAAAGAAGAACTGACCAAGACTTTAGGACCATTATTCAATGACAGGGTCCTGAGAATGAGGTCCAGTGAATCAGAAGATAAAGGGGTATATAAGCTTGGAATCAGGATGTCTTACTCAAGCTATGTCTTATGCTAAACAAGCTTATTAAGAAGTACAGCATCTTATATACTATTTGCAGAAGAGAAATGGGCCAGAGTCAGCAAAACTATCAGACAATAGGACAAAGTCAGCATGAGGCTAATCAAACAGCGTTGCTCCAGGGAAACACAAGGGTATCTCAAGAGCATTACTGATAAACAGCACAACAGCCTTGGGACTGATAACTCAAATCTCTTTAAGGGAAAAGACAGATTCCCAGGAACCAAAACTTTAACTCCTCCGAGGCCCTGGCCTCAGTCTCAGTCTGGCTTTGCCAAGTCCACTCCTGAACAAGGACACAGAAGTAGGTTCCTTTTGTCCTTTTATCAAGTCTTCTGAGAAAGCCTTGGGTCAGTATACTCTCAGCAAAGAACAAAGGGGAAAAGACATAAATAAAACTGAGAAAAAGAAAACAAGAAGAAGAGAACCAAAAATTGGTTATTATAAATTAGTAAGACAAAACTAGTCTTCATAATAAATGTCTTTAAAACAGTACTCACAATGCAGTGGGATCATCAGTTTCACACTGGCCTGGGTAACACAGCAAGTTTCAGGTCATCCTTCGCTGCACAGTAAGACTCTGCTTCAGAGATAAAATAGAAACAAGCAAGAGTAAGGTAGGTGTTTCATAGATAGTTTTCCATCTCTCCATGCTATCCCTACCTTTCACAACGCTCCCACCATGATGCTCTCTCTCAGGACAGGACAAGCCCAGAAGACCCATTTCAAAGCCATGGCCTTGCTGTTTTCACTTTGGCTTTCCAAAGCTGTAGGTTATCCAGCCTTATTAAGTATCTTCTTGCGGTAGTAGGAAATTGAATCTGTAAATATCTAAAGAAGTATTTGTGAATAGTATTTTTAAAAGATAAATTATGATCATATGGTTATCACCCAGAAACTGGGTTCAATAGCTTCCATGGAGAAATAACTGTATAAAAGCATAGGAAGCATCCTCTGTGACACTGTCTGTGACACGAAAGGAAGGAAGGGAGGGAGGGAAGGAGGGAGGGAGGGAGGGAAAGAGAAAGAAAGAACAAACCTAAATATTCATCAAGAACAATTCTGTAAGGTCAGGTAATGGAGTTCTATGCAGTTTTTAACAAAGAGCTGAGGAGCTGGGAAGGAGGCCCTGGTGGTTAAGAGCATGTGCTGCTCCTGCAGAGAATCTCAGTTCTGTTCATAGTGCCCACATCAGTCAGCCCACAGCCTCCTGAAAATCCAGATCCAGGGAATCTGATACCACAAATACACTCAAAGCAAATCGATAAATGTAAAAAAAAAAGAAAGAAAGAAAGAAAGAAAGAAAGAAAGAAAGAAAGAAAGAAGAAAAGAAAGAGAGGCAGAGAGAAAGAGAGAAGGGGAGGAAGGGAGAGAGGGAAGAGAGAGAGAGAAGAGAGAGAGAGAATCATCACAATTATTATAAGCCTGAGAATTTGAATGAAGAATAATAAATGACCTAAAACTATTTATATTCAAACAGTTTTATTAAGTCTAGGACTAGAATTTTAATTTTAATACCATTTAATTTTAATACCATTTATTACCATGTGTAATAAACTATCACACATGAATTCCACTTGTCTTATTTTTACAATAAATTTTAAATTTTCTATAGATTTCCATTCTGGCTCACCACTTTTGCTGCTAAACTGAAGTTCTTCTATAAATATATACAAAAAGATTCAATACTCATCATTCAAGGACTCACATTTTTGTTTTGACATTAAATAATGTTTTATAAAGCTTCTGAAACACGATAGTAAGCACAAGGCTAAATCTCTAGAATATAATCCTTACACCCTACTTGCTGGTTTCTTACCCTAGACCACAAACCCTTTTACAACTATTCTGCTATTTATTTAGAATGCCCAGAATGTCATGTACAGTTGAGGTGTGGTGTGGAGACAGCTGAATGTGGTTCTTGACAACTGGTGGCTTTCAAATGTAATTTAGAGATAAGCACTTCAACCTTTGTTGTCCATTCCAATTCCTTCTTAAATACTTAAATTAGAGGAGTTGTAGCTGTAGCAATAGCTCAGCAGTTAAGGGTGCTTACTGCTCTTGTAAAGAACTAGACTGCAATTTCCAGCTCCCATTGAGTGACTCACAACCAACTGTAACTCCAACTCCAGGGGATCTAGCACCCTCTCCTGGCCTCTGTGGGTACCTGTACACACAGACAGACTTACTCACACATGAACACATAGCTACATACACATAAACCAAAACCAAATAAAATGTATTAGAGCAACATGAAGACACCCATTCCACCCAAGATGCTTTCTCTAATTCCCTGGAGGGTACACATACAATACACAATGCTTAAACAGCTAGTCTATTCCTTTCAACAGTCACAAGAGTTACGTGTGCAGTCTGAAAACCAGACACCTCTCTTCTGATATCCATACTCCTGGGAAGCTGCAAGTCATTTACCTCCCTAATTCATGCTATAATTTGGATCTAAATGTCTTCCAAAGGATCATAAGTGTTTTCCAGGCATAGTGAGCTCTTTGGTAATCCAAAGTCGTGGCAATCAGGTGACTGGACATATGGCCTTAAAGGGAATACTGGCTTTTTTTTTCTTTCCTTCTTTGCTTTCTGGCCATCATGAGGGAGCAAAATAAACAAATTCCCTTAAGCCAGTCTATCTCAGATAGTCACTACATACTAAAGCTGATTCATGCATGTTCAGTTTTTCCAAGACTGCTTGCTTTTTCCTTATTATATGTATACCCTTCAATCACCTTGTACAATTCACCCATGTATTTTACTTATTATCTGTCTCCTTTTTTCTCTCCCCTCAACTCCAAACAGAGCCAGCCCACTGCCACATGGTGAGTGCTTAGCAAAGTTTTGCTCAATAAAAGAATTAATGTGACCTGTGCTGGTCAGCTTCTGCCAACTTGACACAAACTAGAGTCATTTGGGAAAAGGGATGTCAACTAAAGAATTGGCTTGAGAGCATGTCTGGGAGGCATTTCCTTGATTACTGACTGATATGAGAGGGGCTGGCCCATCATGGGCAGTACCAGCAGTGGACAGATGTTCCTGGGTTGTATGAGAAGGGAAGCTGAGCATCTCACTGGAATCAAGCATAACCAGTGTTCCTCCACGATCTCTTGCCTGAACTTCTTTCTGCCTTGGCTTCCCTCTACAATGAACGGCAACCTGTAATCTAAAATAAACCCTTTCTTCCCTAAACTGTCTTTGGCATCAAAACAACAGAGAATCAAACATGGCCTCTGCAACATTTTTACAATGTTTGAGCAAATTTTAAGGGAAAAAATTTGCTCAAACATTGTAAAAGAAATATTCAACACTGAAATACTGAACAAAAGAAATACTCAACTTTTTTGCTATTGTGTTGATAATTTCTCCATATCCAAACCCTGTATAAAATGGGCATTGTTTCCAATCCTGAGATCCATAGCTCTTCCTTGTGGGTTCATCTGTTTTACTTCACTTCACCTGTATCTGCATCATTTTGAGTTCATTCCAGATGAAACCGTGGGTGGAGGCGGGTAATGATGTTGTGGGCCTTTAGTGGAGTAACAGGTTTTCATTAGTATTAGTTTTCATTTATTTTTAAGTCATCATAAATTGATCTGCAAGAGAATCTATAGACCATTATATGTCATCATTCTGTTCTGTTCCACCTTGTTTTACAAGGTATTTTAGCCTCATATCTGTATAAACAGATCTATTTCTTGGCATTTTTTTCATAGTAACAACATACTATCTGAGTATTGGATGCCTTACTTAGTAGGAGAGAAATCTGAATTTATTTTTCTCAGCTTCAACAGACTGTGAGCAAGTGCGAAGACATGGAAGTGAGAAGGGATGCTTGTTTTATCCTGCTGATCTTCTCTTGCCTTCATCCCCCCTGCATCTTACCACACACTTCCTCCGCTCTCCTTCTCCACTCATTCCCTCCTCCTCTCCTTACATATCGCACACAGTTTGGCTTCCATCACAACTTCTTTAGGAGTAGGAGGAGTAAAAAAGAGAAAAAGACAAATTTTTCCCCAGATGATATCTTGTTGTTGAAGACTTTCTGCCTGACATGTTCTCCTTGTAAGAGGTGTCAAGTACTGGTCTTCCTAAAGATCGCATGTATGCCTTTCTTCAAAAGATCTCAGCTCCCAAAGATGATGCGAGAGACTCTCTGGTTAAGATGCTCCTGCTGTTTCTCCTCACCTCCTGCCTCAGCAGGATCTGCAGATGGCCAATATCTCACTTCTTTCCACAGGATTCTTCCATGAGGCTCCATGTGCTCCCACTTAAGCTTCTGAGACAGTGGACAAGCTTCTCTGGGCTTCAAACCCCTCACTTATGAAATGCAAACAAAAAGAACTTCTATCACATACTGTTGTTAAAATGAAAATATGTGACCATCTATAAATATGAATAAATATAGTAGTGTCTAGAAGAAATCTATAATTAAGTATTATTTACGATACTTAATGATATCAAAGTTATCGATCCTAATTTTTAAGTAGTTATTTTAGATAACTTGGAGTCAAAAGAATATGACTCTCATTCCTTCCTTCATTCCACCACAGGTGTATGAGAAATGATCAGAACCTCCTGACAGCCATAGGACCTGACTGACAGTCTTCTCATTTCTAAATGACCTCCTCACCTACCTGACCACTCAGAAGCAAGCTGGCTAGACTCCCACCATCCCATGGGTTCTCCCTCTCCTGCTACCAAGGTGATATCAGAGTTTGCAAAACCAGAGGAAAATTTGAGAAATATTACTAAAAACCTTTTTTATAAGAGAAAAACTATCAGTTTTATTAATAATTTAGAATTGTACAATTCTTGAGGGGTCTTTTCTCACAGTTCCAAGGTGTGTTGGTAAAAAGAAATCTACAAATTATTTTTGGACAGATAACATCCTGCTTAGCTGGAATCTACTAAGTTGGTTCTTCTTGCAGCCAGAATATTAATCTCCATTAGTGCCAAACTGAAACAAAACTTTAGATGTTTTCACTAAAATACTATTGCATAAAAATTGATGCTGCCAATGACTAAGTAAAGATGTGTGTGATACATGCAAGTACACATGGGTATCACGGTGAGAGTGATTTCCACAGCACCACTGCTGAAGAGAAGCATAATGCCAGAGAATCTGCTGTGTGTGTCCTGCCGTTCTTAGCATGCACTTGACAGTAATGAGCCACTGAAGATTTGCAGTGAAATATCAGCCAGGTAGGAACCACAAGCAGAGCAATCATGATGCCCAGATGCTCCTGTAAACAGGAAGTCAGCAGGAGCATCTGCAACGTGTGACAGCAAAGTTCCTTAGATAATAGGTACAAGGAGCTTGCAAACTGGAAACACATCAAAACAAAAATCAATAGTTTTTTTAAGAATTTTCTTTTGAGGTTGCAAAAGTCATGAGAAAAGTTCTTAATCAAAGCATATTAGTAGTATTTTTGCAACTTAAATGGAAAATGTGTCTACTAGATTACATTTTATAATCTTTTAACTGTGATGTGTGCCCAGTTGTTTAATAGTGCAAAAATTCAGAAACAATCTAAAGCTCCATATATAAATGAGAAACTTGAATCCAAACGTTAAAAATTTAACCAACTTATGTGGAAAAGCATAAATATGTTACTCAAGGTTCGCCTAGACTACAAAATGAGTTCAAGTCTATCCTGGGCAATGTATTGAGGCCCTGCCTCAAAATAAAACTATAGTAAGGCTTGGGCATGTACCTCATTGGCAGGGCAACTTGCCTAGCATGCACAAGGTCCTGGGTTCAATTCCCGGCATAGCATAAAAAAAGAGGTGAAAAGCCAGAGAGGGAGATGGACAGAATGAGGTAGGGACACTAAAAGCAAGGGGTGGGGAGGACAGCCCAATGATGGAAGCACTTTCTATGCAAGCATAAGAACTCGGGTTGGATGGGCACCACAAACCCACATAAAATCCCAGGCTTGGTAGCACATGTTTGTATTCCCAGTCCAGGCAAGGTGTAGGCCAGAGTAATAATTCCTGGGTCTCTCTAGCTAACCAACCTAGCTGAATTTTCCAAGATCTATGACCCAGAGAGGGGCTCTGTGTCAAAGTCTTGGTCGACAACTCCTGAGGAGCAATAACCACTCTCTCTCCTTCTCTCTCTCTCTCTCTCTCTCTCTCTCTCTCTCTCTCTCTCTCTCTCTCTCTCTGGTATAGGAGGTGCTTCTGTATTTGTGTTGCTTTCATTGGTGAATAAAGAAACTGCCTTGACCTTTTGATAGGGCAGAAATCAGGTAGGCAGAGTAGACAGAACAAAATGCTGGGAGGAAGAAGGCAATGTGGCAGATGCCATGAAACTCCTGTCTGAGACTGACATTGGTTAGAACCTTTCCCAGTAAGCCATGACCTCGTGGCATACAGATTATTAGAAATGGGTTGAATCAAGATGTGGGAGTTAGCCAATAAGAGGCTAGAAATTATGGGCCAAGCAGTAATTTAATTAATACAATTTCTGTGTGGTTATTTCGGATATGAGGTAGCCAGGCGGCTGGGAGCAGAGCAGCTGGGATGAAAAGCAGGCTCTCTCTCCTTCAACCTCTCTCTCTCTCTCTCTCTCTCTCTCTCTCTAACACACACACACACACACACACACACACACACACACACACACGCGCTGAAAACAAACCAAGCAGAACCAATATAGTTTTTTCCAGTGGAAGACATTGTTTCTTAATACCTCCATAACATGCTAGAAAGTTGATTTTAAAGGCCACACTTAATAAATGTTTAATGCCTACAAAGACATTGGCATGCCTCAACCAAAATTTTAAGAGTGCTAATAATTTGGCTGTTTTCCCTTCAAGGTTGTAAGATTACAAAGATATATGCTTTTCCGACTTCATGAAACATCAGAATCCAGCCTTGAAAGAGAACTGTGGAGAGGGGAGGGACATACGGTTTCATGCTTGCAAGCCAAATATATGGTGTTTTGTTATAATTATAATGAAATCATTGATGTCAAAGGGCATTAGTGAGAGACCTGGATGGTACTGAGAAATTTAGCAGTATGAGTTAGTTCATGGTGATTTCTACACTTGGAGAGATGAAAGGCCAGGTCCTTTGGATGAGGACTTTGTTAATAACACAGTAGTAATGTGGTATTTGCTGTATGCAGAGGAATACATGTATAGTGATACAACACAGAAATGTGTAGCAGAGCAGTTAAGACAGCCATGGATTTCAGGGTTTCCACTTTTACAAAGGCTCAAGGCTATGCTCTTAGAACCTTATTTGCAGGCTATGACAAGATTATAATGGAAGAACGAACCAATAAGAAACACAGGTGAAAGATTAATGATCAGCAGCAAGGCTCCAATTGCTAAAATTTCTATGTCATTTGTCCATCAGTATCTGTCAACAGGAGTTCTTTTTGCTACCACAGTAATTAGAGGAAGTGAGCACTCCTTTTAAAAATTGTGTGTGTGTGTGTGTGTGCGTGTGTACATGTAGAACTCAAAAGACAGCTCTACAAAGCCAATTCTCTTTCTTCACTTTTACTGGTCTTTTTTTAAAAAAGATCAAAAACAGGAAGAGGGTGAATATGAGTGTAAATAATGACACAAACAGTTCCCATTGTACTGATGCAATCTGCTATTACTGACATTTATCATGTCTCTTTATTACCTATTTTGATTCTGGTCAATCTTAGGCAGCACATTGATATAGGTTGCTGCCTCCATGGGACTTGCAGCCCTGTGACTTGCATTATCAATAAAGTATCTAAATCTTTAAATATGAAGCCCTTTTCAGGGCTCTCATAGTTGGAATTGCCATTCACTGTCATTACTAGGCATTAAAGTGTCAAGGGATTCCTCCATAAGGAGTTAGGCAGATAGCTCCATGATCAAGAGCTCCTGCTACTCTTATAGGGGACCCCAGTTCAGCTCCTAGCAACCAAATCAGGTGACTCATAACCACTGACAGCTCCATTTTCAAGGAACAGCCCGCTTGCCTCATAACAACATCATCTGGCCTCTGAAGGCCTCCACACTCATATGCATAAACCCACACACAAACACACACTCATATACATAATTCAAGGTAAAATAATTTTTTTAAAAGAGTGAGAACTTTATCCCTATCAGTAGAGCACCTGAGTCCTTTCTTGATGGTTTACTGGGATGAGCCTCCATACCCTAGGCACATGCCAATGTTTTTGGTTAAGTAGAATGCTTATTATGACCCCTGGTTAGAAGTATCTGCTTCAGTCCTTTGAGAACCGAGACAGTGTTCGGCAGAGACAAGACTCAGAGTGATGAAGAATGGTTCCTAAGCAGTTCTTCAAAGGACTCCTGCTACCCAGAACAGCAGGGCTTTGTTATCACAGTAACAGAAGGACACTAGTAACTGGGAAACAACAGTGGTCTTTAGGATGCTGCGGGCAGGTGCTAAAGACAGGGACGTCCTGACATAGTAGGGTAGGTACCCATGCTTGCATATGCATTAAATTTCGAGGCAGTGCTTCTGCAGTTTCTGGCCTAATTTCAAACTTCTTACAGAAAATATACACATATCTCAGAAGGATTCTGGAATGAATATTTTGTATATTTATTTATTCAATACATTTTATTTGAGCTCCTCTCACGTTAAAAGAAATAGCTATTGGTTACTGAATGATTGATCTTGACAGTAGCAACATTTTTTTTCTCTTGATTTAGTTGTTGTTTGTGTGGGGGATTTTTTTTTTGTTCATCTTTCTGTTTTGAGACAGGTTCTCATTATATAGCCTGGCTGGCCTGAAGGCTGCTGTGGAGACCAGGCTAGCCTCCAGCTCACAGGGATGCTTATGCCTCTGCTTCACAAGTGCTGGGACTAAAGGCATGCAGTACCATGCCCTGCACGAACCACTCGTTCTAACTTCATTACTGTGTGCCATGCTCTCTGCTGAGTCTCACCTGGATGCCCAAGTCTCCCAAAGATGATCACATTCACCAACAACCCGAAGAGTGATGCTAAGAAGAGTTAGAGTTTCCATAACTGTTGTTGGGCATTTTCAGCAGCCCTTATGTTAGTTTCTAAGTGTGATGAACTCTGATGGAATGCTAGGCCCAGTCATTTAAAAGTGGCCTTGTTCCCAGGTAGCAAACCTTCAGACTGCCACTGAGAATTTTTTAAATAAAAATATAATTACATCATTTCTTCCTCCTCCTTCTCCTCCCTCCAACTTCTTCCATGTCCCCCAACCATCAACCCCCTTTCAGATTCATGGCCTCTTATTCTTTAATTATTTAATTAATTATTCATTATTTAATTATTATCATGTGTGTGAATAAAGATATAAGTGCAGCTTGCACTCACCATTTTGTTCCTCTAGGGAATCCTGTCTAATACACCACCATAGCTTTAGATAAATTCAGAACAGGCCCAGGGAGGAAGTTCTGCATTCCCCAGGGTACACTGCATTAAATAGAAAGCAATTAGAAACCATGGGGCAGTCCCAAACTGTAGCAAAATTTGGCAGCATGTTTGGTTTCAAACAATGTTGTTGAAGTTTCAAAAGTAAAGCTATAAAGTGAAGAACCACAAAAGTACCTGACCATCTCTCCTAAGCACACAAAGAAGTGTTTGAGCCAATAGGGAACATGCACACACACACACACGCACACACACACACTGCACACACACACACGCTCACACACATGCACACGCACACACACACACACACACACACACAGAGTGTTAAAAGAGGATGAGGACTTATTAGATTAGGCTTACAAAACAGAGGCCAAATCATCCAAAACTGTCTATTAGCACATTGGAAAGTCTAAGAACTGGAGAAGTTGGTGCACACTGTTTTTTCCTGGGATCTTTTCATTGCAAGATGCTGCCCTTTCTGATGTGATTCTCTCCCTTATCCTCTCTGAAAACACCTTCACAGACACCCCATGAGATGTGTCCCCTTGGTGTAGGAGGTCTTTGTGTTACTTTCATTGGTTAATAAAGAAACTGCTTTGGGCCCTTGATAGGGCAGAACTTAGGTAGACAGAGAAGACAGAACTGAATTCTGGGAGGAAGAAGGAACACCATGGATCCTCCACCTGAGCCGGAAGCTGGTTAGAATCTTTCCTGGTAAGCCACTGCCACGTGGCAATATACAGATTAATAGAAATGGGCTAAACTAAGGTGTAAGAATTAGCCAATAAGATGTTAGAGCTAATAGGCCAAGCAGTAATTTAATTAATACAGTTTCTGCGTGGTTATTTTGGGGCTAAGCTAGCTGGGAGACTGGGACAAACAAGAAGTCCCTCTTCCTGTAACATCCCCTCACTGATTCTAGCATCCAGTCAAGTTGACAAAAACCAGCCAACTGTCACAAGTAGCATGTTCACCTATACATTAATAGTTTCCAAAACATTACATCCACCTCTTCTTCTCCACTCCTTTGAGACTTCCTCTGGAACCAAAAGGAAGCTTGTGCAGTCCACATGCAGGGTACCCCAAAATGTCCAAGAGTCTTAATCAAACCATGAGATATTCTAATCAGTCTAGGGCATCATGCATGAGGGTCCATTATCACTACCTACACCCCCACACCTTTATCCTCCTATGAGTAAGCCAGTTGTCTGGTTATGTGCAAATCAAAATTTTAACAATAACTAAATTTTCAGCTCTTTCCAAAGAATGTGAAAACTTCTGGGCTATTTACAGGGTGTTCCATGACTGCCTGGACCACAAAAAGATTTAATGAGAGGTGATAAATTAGTGTTGCCTACACACAGAAAAACTCGTGTGAGCCTCAGCATGGGATTTTTCTCACTTAACATTCATCTCAGCACTGTGGGATGAAGTGTGTCATCCAAGTCTGGAGTGAGGAAGCCAAGACACCTTAACTCATCTAAAACAAAACACCTAGTGATGGTAGAGGTAGGCGTTCAGTATGGAGACTCAGAAGGAGAGCAGCATCCATCTGGTATCATTATTACTAAAATCGCTAAATAGAAAAGTACCCAAAGCAAGAATAAATTGAGGCTTTTAGCAAAGTTCGAGGAGCAGCATACCTCTGTTTTTGCCCTGCTAACCTAATATTCTAAAGGTATTTTCATCATATCTGCATACATCAACATATACATCAGTGTACTTTAAACCAAACTACAGCTGTATCCAAAAAAGTGCTTGCTCTTCCCTTGTTTGAGATAATAATTTGTATTCCTGCTGAAGATCCTCTTCTAAGAAAACATGTTCCTTGAAGAAAAGCCCAGATAAAATTAAGCAAGATTTTCCCTATGTTAGTTCCAATTTCAGTCTTTTGCAAGATAGATAGTCTTTTAACAAGGTAATTAATTCGCTTATTACCTACAGCTTTCAATGATATTTTGGGTAACAGATGGCAAACTAACAAGATTCCCAAGATTAGGATTATAAACTAAAATTTCGTATGTCAATAAAACTCTTTGTAGTGGTATAAACACTAGATTATTGATGTTCAGACTTCCATTAATTCTCATCATCATCAGAGATTAGCCACAAGAAAGACATAAACACAAATGATTGTTGTCTATTTGAAAGGTCCACTTTAAGAATGAAAAAAAGTGAAGTGATGAGAAACTATTCTAAGTTCCTGGAAATAAGCATACAAACAGTCCATCCTTCTTAGAATTAGGCTCTTCACACACTTCAGAGCAATGAACACAGCCCTCTTTGAGAGCTGGCCTTCCATAAAAGAAATTTTCATCGTGGAATCAAAGTCACAGGACAAATGAAACCCTTTGAGGTCTTTGCAATAGGAGACACCAGATGTGGGAAATGGTTATCTTTGGCATGTGTGAGGTCTGAGCTCAAAGAAGAAATCCTGAATTCACTTCTTTTAGTAAAAGTCTGTGTTTCTGTCTGTTCCTATGCTGTCTTATTGCCATCTCACTCTTGTCATGGGTAGAGCCAACATTAAATTCATATTGGTATCAAAATCATGTCTGTGTCTTCATCCTTATATTCATTCTTTACTTCTGACACAAACACATATAACTCGACATTCCTCCACATGCTGCCATTAGTACAGTGGTTCTCAACCTGTGAGTCATGACACCTTCAGGGGTCACATATCAGATATCCTATCCTGCCTGTTAGATATTTACATTACAACTCATAACAGTAGCAAATTATAGTTATAAAGTAGCAATGAAAATAATTTTATGGTTGGGGTTCACCCCAACATGAGGAACTATATTAAAGGGTCACAGCTTTGGGAAGGTTGAGACTCACTGACATTCTCTACCAGCAGCCAGACTTTCTATCATGACCAAGTCTGCTTTCTCCACCAATAGCCAGGATCTTGTCTCTTGCTGTGATAACGATCTCTGGGTGCTGGCTCTATTTTGTCTCTGTGTTTTCCAGAGTTTATGTCCATAACTTCTAACACTGGATTGGAAATGAATCTCTACAATGAACATTAGGTGTGGAAAGACATTGTTTTCTCTAAATAAATTCCTACCCAGCATGAGCTGCTGTTCCCCTTTGCCTGATGAGAGATGTACCAATCTTCACTGTGAATCAAGACAGTTGAAAGGTATGGGTGGTGTCAAGTTTGGGAGAGCTTAAAATGAGCATCCCAAGCAAAATATTTTGGGGTGACTGAATGTTGGTCCTGCACAGAACACTAACCAGGATTCCACTTCTATCAGCTGAATCTGAAACAGTTAAACATGGCCTCCCTGCACCAGGTAGAGCTAAACACAGGGTGAAGATTACTAAACATAGACCTTAAATTTTCTGCATTTCCTGAGAATGCCATTTTCCCCAAGATGCTGACCCTGAAGCCATAAAATTTTGATTCCCCTATTGTTTTACAATGGAGAATGCTTTGCTTTCCCTTAAGTACTAAAGTAGTTACTGAGTTTAAAATAGATTTAGTTAAAAGAAAAAGAAAGGAAAGAAAAGAAAAGAGCAACTTTCCATTATTTTCTCACATTTGCTTGGACAAGGTCATGGGAAACATTGAGAGGACTATGTACTGTAAACCAAACCAACCTTGAAACCAAACTCAATTTGGTTTCCCTTATGTAACGTGTAAAAGGTGACTTTCAGACACATAAATTGCCATTTTTCTACATATTGCTCTTACTCACTTTTGAAATCGACAATCATGGGTGCAAATCCAATCTTGGCTAAGAGCTGGTTGCTGCTCATTCTTCTGACACCAAACAGTGCACCAAGGGTGAAATGCATCAAGATAATGTGTTCTCCAGAGACTTGGCATTTCCCTAGAACAGGATTCCAAGGCAAATTAAATGCTTCATGGCCTGGGAGCTTAATTCAGCTCTTGTTAATTAACTAGTCAGTGGATTGATAGCCAGAAGTTTAGTTTTATCAGTAGGACAGAAACATTAAAAAAGTTTTTTTTTTTTTTTTTTTAGTTTTCCATACTTTATTCTACTTCAGAAAAATAACAAACTATTATTGGACTTGGTATAAACGAGACTTTCTAAAATCCCTTCATTTTGCAGTCATGGTTGTGACTGAAGCTATATACTGGTAGGTTGCCTTCATTGCATGGTTTGGAAAACAACACCAATGTTGTCCATTCCACTCTAGATCTTCTCTAGGCATCCTCTCTGATCATAACTACTGTAGTTTTAGTTATGCTGTATCTGTTTCATTTTGAACATTGCTACAGCATAGTCATTCTGTTTTCTGAAAAGCAGTTTTAGGAGTCACTGGAGAGCACGCCTCGAATTAATGCTGCAATGCCTGCCAGTGACCAGTAGAACGCAAGAATGCAGTTATCAATATCTGAGGTCTGTGTTCCAGTTCACTTTCAAGATAACATCATGGGTTAATGAGCTGTTGATTAGCAAGGAAGAAGATATGAGGTACAGGAATTCGGGAATTTCCTAAAAATTTGATTTGTGAGTGATAATAAGGTTCAGTTACTAAAGGCACTTACACGCATTTAAATTTTGACCATGATTAATATATATTTAGCCCCTTGCCCTAAATAACATCTCTGTCTCCTTTTTATAAAGGCTTCTGTTTTCATCAGAAGAGTGGAAGAGACCTTGAGAGAGGTGACAAAAGAGTAAAGGAGTTTATATATAAAAAAGCAGAAAAGGATGGTTGCTTTCTGGGGGAGAAGAGGAAACCAGATGGAGAAGGGCAAGTGACATGGGGGGATACAACAGAGGAGAGGAATGAATGAGAGCAAAATGACAGTAAAACACACACAAAGATGCCATGACAAAATCCATTACTTTACTGACTAATGAAAAAAAATACTTTCACAAAGATAGTTTGTCTGTGCTAACTACATATCAGAAAGTGCTTCGGGCCATGAAATTTCAATGTGGACATCAAGCAAATCACATTTTAGAACTAGGACTCCGTGTCCTGTGTGGAGAAAAACATCAATGGAACAAAGTCAAATATAGAGAAATCAGAAAATTAATCCAGTAGTCCCTAAGAGAAACAATAGTAGTATGGATTATGATGCTAACCACAAAGGTAAGAAGACTGGCGGACTTTGAGAGTAGAGCCAATGAGATTTGCTGACAGATTAGAAAGCTATAGAAGATATCTGAGAAAATGCATGATACGGGCTGGAGAGACAGGTCAGATGTTAATAGCACTGGCTACTTTTCCAGGGTCCTTGGTCTCAATTCTCAGCACCTACAACTGTATAAATCCATTTCCAGGGTATTTAATGCCCTCTTCTCATCTCATTGAGCACTGCATGCACATGAAGAATGGCCATTCAGGGAAACACTCACATGTAAAAAGTAAAAATTTTAGATAAAAATCTAAAAAAAATATAATATAGACATGGAAAGTCTAAGGGAATCTTGTGTGATTGATCAAGAGTTCTGATTGGGTTCTGCTGCATAAGTACTAAGGAATAGTCAAACATACAAATGAATTCAGAGGAAGAACCAACTGAGAGCACGAAGGAGGGAAAAGCGAACAGTAGATGTAAACATGCTTATGTTAAAAATGCATAAAGTTCCAGATCACACAATGACACCCAAGGTTCAAGATGAGAAAGGAAAATGCGGGGAGGGGGATCCATGTAAAAACTTTTTTGTGAGGTTAAATAAGAACCACACAAGTACAGTATCTTGCAAGCATCATGAAGAGAAGAGTCAAGGACGTGGGGTGGATTATGTAAGCATCCATTGGCCAGTAGAATAAGGCAAGATGCTGGGCATGAAGATGCCTCCATAGTGATCAAGGATGCTGAGTTTGAAGGCCTGGGTTGACAAAGTATTGCAATGAAAGCTTGGCTCTTACAGTGTCCTTAGAGTAGAATGTGGGGAAGTAAAACAAAAAAAAATGCAGACTAAAGTTCTCAGGAAAATTTTCAATAGAAATAAATAAAGATGTTGGACAGGATCAGTGGAGTTTTGGTCAAGGGTCTGTTTCATGGTTTCTAGGTTTAAAAGAAAAATCTGAAGATATTGTGATTCTTAAGTTGGAAAAAAAGAGAGAACAACCTGGAATTTCTGACAAGGAAAAAGACTAAGTGCCCTACTGCCCTGCCTCTTCCTAGGACCAATGCAGAAAAGAACAGTTAACATGCCTATTGTGAACTCTGTACATCTTCATGTTTCTCTTCAATCTCACCACGCGTAGATGGATACCGAGGATAGATACACTAACAAGACAGGTTGGTCCTGTGACAAGTTCCTTTTTTATCCTTCTGTGGTTGTGCACAACAGCATTCAAATAGCACCAATGAAGCCCCTCCATGCCTTTGCCTTGACATTCCAATGGGCCCCCAAATCAAGCCACTTGTCCACAGGCCTCACAATTGTCCACAGGCCTCACACCACGAGTAGATGGATACCGAGGATAGGTACAGACCATTACCTAAAGGAAAACACCACAGAACACCATGTAGGAAGTTTGCAAGGGGGACTGTGTACAGGGAACTGACAGGTTCTTATATAGGCTGCAGCTGAAGAGAATGCTCAGAGAAGGAAATGGCAGAAGAGATTTCGCTGTAATAGACTATGTGTCTTACATAATCTATCATGATGCATGAATATTGTGGGCTAAACTGGAAGGAGTGAAAATGAGTCATAAGGTGGCAGACAGAGTTGGTAGAGCCAAGAAGAGGAGTGAGAGCAGCTTCTGGCAACTATGGTCCAGGGGAGTAGAGCATGCCCATGTCTTTGGGACTCAGGATCTTTACCTTTTCATCCCAGGATGCCCTGAATGTTAGCTGCCTTATATTCTACAGTTTGAATAAGCTTGGCTGAAGATAAAGAACACAGAAATATGATACACAGTGTGATATGGCCAAGGTCCAGATCACAGTAAAAATTTAGTAGGTTTGCTTTATGCTTAGAAGAGGCTGGGATCCTGACCAGGCGAGGTGGCAGAGGAATTGTGGCTACATACCATGAATCTGTGGGATCCTGAGGGGCAGAGAATAGAGGATATCAGAAAAGAAAAAAAACTCCCCCCTTTCTCTCTGAAAGCAAGGAAAACAGGTTTGAAGTGTTCACATTATAGAACTTCAAGAATCAGAATACAAGAAACTCAAGGCTAACTTCAATGTTCCCACTTATTTTAGCAATTTTCTTTTACTAAAAATCATTATTCACTTAAATTTTCCCATGTATATTTTATGCCCTTAAATTTTATAGAGTAACATTAAAAGGGGGATTATACCTTAATGAATCTTTCATTTTTGCCTTCAGGTTTCATTCTTTTTTCTTTTTATACACAACTCAAATACCGTGAGTAGTATTTGTTTGTTTGTTGCTTGCTTTTTGTTTTTCAAGTCAGGGTTTCATTGTAGCTATCAAGCCTGTCTTGGACCTAGCTCTTGTAGACCAGGCTGCCCTCAAACTCACAGAGATCTGCCTGCCTCTGCCTCCCAAGTGCTGGGATTAAAGGCGTGCACCACCACTGCCCAGCAGTCTTATAAGGTTCTCAGTGATTTGGGTAGAGAAGGATAATCCATGAATGGAAAAAGCTAAGAAACAGATCATTTAGAAGAAAAACAGTATTTCATGGGCAATAAGCCATGCCAAGGGAAAAAGCCAAGTCTAGCTTTTGCACCTAGAGTACAAACTCTTCAATCTGCAATGATGACCCCTGCAAGATGTGCTAGTACAATGGTGGTACAAGATTGTGGGAGTAACCAACAAATATCCTATTTGACTTAAGGCTCACTGCATGAGATGGTACCCAAACCCATCACTGCTTGGATGGCCACGAACCTAAGACTAGACAGCCCACAGTCCTAGGGGAAAACCAAATAGTACTGTTCTGCTAAAGAAACGTAGTAATAAAGTCACTCTTAATGATTTTCTGCTATACTCATAGACTAGTGCTTTGTTCAGCCATCATCAGAGAAGCCTCCTCTGCAGTAAATGAACAGAAATATAGAGACTTACGGCCAGTGTGCAGAAAATGGAACACTCAGTCTTAAATGAGATGTCTCCATCAAGCCCCTTCCTTCAGGGCTTAGGAAACCCTGCAGAAGAGGCAGAATGATTGAAAGAGCAAAAGGAGATAAAGACACCAAGGAAATAAGATCTTCTGGGCAGAGCAGGACTGACGTACATAGGAACTCATAGAGACTGTGGTAGCATGCACAAGGCCTGCACAGGTCTATGCCAGGTGGAGTTTAAGTGGACACATGCCCCCATCCCTAACCCAGAAGCTATCCACTCCCAAATGGAAAATTAGTTATCTCCAACAGAGTCTCATTGGGTTACAAGCCACTGTGAAGGGTAGGGCCCCTTCCCAGCGGTAGATAGGTAACATAAAATGAACTCAATGAAAGTTTTGGAGGTATTTCGTCTCAGGAGGCTTTATCAGGGTTTTTTTTAAACTACCACCCCCCAACAGGTTCTTTGGGTATATATTATGTTTCCAGTTTGTAGGAACTCCTCTTTTGTCCTCCAGATGCACCTGTACACACATAGCATTGACTCACACAAACATGCACATAAATCACATAAATAAAAATAAATCTTATTTTTAAAAAGGTACAAGGATCAGAGCAGAAATTAAAGAAAAGCAGATTTTTAAAACAACATAAAGAAAAGACAAAACATTGATTGTTTGAAAATATTAATAATATCAACAGACCCAATCATCAAAGTAACCAAAATACTAGAATAAAATTAGAGATTAAATACATTATAATGTGTACCAATGGAACCCAAAGAATCATTGGGAAACTCTTGGAAAAATAATTTTTCAAAACCATGGCAGATCAAGGAAGAACGGATAAATTCACTTTGGGAGTTTACCAAATTTTAAATTCACTTCTCAGTTCACTTCCAAATACTTAGGTGTTAAAAGATAACTGTTCATAGAAAATTTAAAATATTGCTAAATAAACATAAATATTTAGAAAAAAAATCTGATACCATGCCCACTTAAAAGTTCTTGTTTTTCTCAAAAGTTCAGAAGCAGGAAGAGGGCTTAAATGGAGTGAGTAGCCAAATAATTGCTTACTTGACTCAATTATCAGTCATTCTCAATTTTCATACTCAGTAAATTTGCCTGTTTTTCTAAAGGTTAGAAAGCTAAGGATTCTAACATAGACTCCATTAAATTTGAGGAGCATGTCAGTGATCCACACTCTGTATGCATGGACTGGGCTCATCATTACAAGATGAAAACTTGACTTCTTCCTTTCCAATTCGAATCCCCTTGATCTCCGTATGTTGTCTTATTGCTATTGCCAGAACTTCAAACACTATGTTGAAGATATATGGAGAGAGTGGACAGCCTTGTCTTGTTCCAGATTTTAGTGGAATGGCTTTGAGTTTCTCTCCATTTAATTTGATGTTAGCTGTCAGCTTGCTGTATATTGCTTTTATTATATTTAGATATGATCCTTGTATCCCTAATCTCTCCAAGACCTTTATTATAAAGGGGTGTTGAATTTTGTCAAATGCTTTTTCAGCATCTAATGAAATGATCATATGGGTTTTTTTCTTTCAGTTTATTTATATTATGGATTATATTGATAGATTTTCGTATGTTGAACCAGCCCTGCATCTCTGGGATGAAGCCTACTTGATCATAATGGATGATTTTTTTTGATGTATACTTGGATTTGGTTTGCCAGTATTTTATTGAGAATTTTTGCATCGATGTTCATGAGTGAGATTGGTCTGTAATTCTCTTTCTTGGTTGAGTCTTTGTGTGGTTTTGGTATCAGGATAACTATAGCTTCATAAAAAGAGTTTGGCAATGACTCTACTATTTATATTATGTGAAACACATTAAGGAGTATAGGTAGGTATTAGCTCTTCTTGGAAGTTCTGATAGAATTCTGCATTAAAATCATCTGGTCCTGGGTTTTTTTTGGGGGGGAGGTTTTTGATGACAGCTTCTATTTCCTCGTGACTTATAGGTCTATTTAAGTTGTTCACCTGGTCTTGATTTACTTTTGGTACATGGTACTTATCTAAAAAATGTCCATTTCTTTTACATTTTCCAATTTTGTGTCATACAGGCTTTTGTAGTAAGACCTAATGATTCTCTGAATTTCCTCAGTGTCTGTTGTTATGTCCCCCTTTTCATTTCTGATCTTGTTAATTTGTGTGTTCTCTCTCAGCCTTTTGATTAGTTTGGATGAGAGTTTGTCAATCTTGTTGATTTTCTCAAAGAACCAGCTCTTTGTTTCATTGATTCTTTGGATTGTTTTCTGTGTCTCTATTTTATTGATTTCAGCCCTCAGTATGATTATTTCCAGTCTTCTACTCCTCCTGGGTGAGTCTGCTTCTTTTTTTTCTAGAGTTTTCAGGTGTGCTGTTAAATCTCTAATGTGAGCTTTCTCCGTTTTCTTTATGTGGGCACTTAGTGCTATGAACTTTCCTCTTAGCACTGCTTTCATAGTGTCCCATAGGTTTGGGTATGTTGTGTCTTTGTCCAGCGACGGATGGAGATAAAGACAGAGACCCAAATCGGAGCACTGGACTGAGCTCCTAAGGTCCAGTTGAAGAGCAGAAGGAGGGAGAAGATGAGCAAGGATGTCACGACCGCGAGGGGTTGGTCCATCCACTGATACAGTGTGCCTGATCTAATGGGAGCTCACCAAAGCCAGCTGGACTGGGACTGAATGAGCATGTGATCAAACTGGACTCTCTGAAAGTGACTGACAATGGGGGCTGACTGAAAAGCCAATGATAATGGCACTGGGGTTTGTCTCTACTGCATGTACTGGCCTTTTGGGATCCTATTCTATTGGATGCATACCTTCCTAGGCCTGGATGGAGGGGGGAGAGCCTTGGACTTCCCACAGGGCAGGGTACCCTGCCCTCTCTTAGGACTGGAGGGGGACAGGGCAGGGTGACTGGGGGAGAGGGAGGAAATGGGAGGAGGGGAGGAAGTGGAACTTTTGAATGGTATTATTTATAAAGTAATAAAAATTAAAAAAGAAGATGAAAACTTATAAAATATACAGGAGAAAGAAACTGATTCTGTTTTAGCAGGTGTGATGCTTGTTTTACATGTTGATTTGGCTAGGCTTTGGTGTAGGAGGTCCTTCTGTATTTCTGTTGCTTTCATTGGTTAAATAAAGAGACTGTCTTGGCCTTTTGATAGGGGAGCCCTTAGGTGGGCGTAGTAGACAGAATGGAATGCTGGAGGAGAGAAGGCAGTGGAGCAGACGCCATGATTTTCCTGGCTAAGACGGACGCTGCTTAGACTCATGCCAGTAAGCCACAGTCAAGTGGCGATACACATTAACGGAAATGGGTTAATCAAGATATGAGAGTTAGCCAATAAGAAGCTAGAAGTAATGGACCAGGCAGTAATTAAATGAATACAGTTTCTGTGTAATTATTTCGGGCATAAGCTAACCAGGTGCTGGGAACGCAGCCCTCTCCTCACTACTACAGGCTTTGGTGCTAGGATGTTTGCTCAAACACCAGCCTACAGTTGCTATGTAGATACTTCTTAGGTGTGATTAGTGTGTGGTTCTTGTAAAGTCTGAGTAAAGTAATTTACTCTCTCCATAATATGGGTTCACCTCAGACATCAGCTGAAAGCCTAGCGACAAAGATCCATATTCACTGAAGAATTACTACTTTGTCAAAACTGACACGAAAATCAAGCTGGTGACAGACTTCAGACTTGCCAGCTTCCAAAATTCTATCATCTAATGAGCAGATTCCTTAAAATAAATATCTTGGTACATTATGATAGACAGATAGATAGATAGATAGATAGATAGATAGATAGATAGATAGATAGATAGATAGATAGATAGATAGATAGATAGACAGACAGACAGGAAAGATAAGGAGGCCAGCCTGAACTATGTGAGACCTTGTCTCTCAAAAAAGCAATAAAAATAAATAAACTTTCTAAAAACAGTCATGCTTTAGATCCCTTACTTTTTTTTCTCTCTGATAGCTTATGATTAGGGACTAAGATAAGATTACTAAATAATCAAGTAAATTTGAAAATTTATTTATATTTTATGTATATGCATGTTTGCCTGCATGTATATATGTCTGTGTACAACTTGCATGCCTGATACCCTTGGAGACCAGAAAAGGGAATTAGAATGGTTGTGAGCCATTATGTGGATGATGAGAATAAAACATAGGTCCTCGGGAAAAGCAACCATGCTCTTAAACCACTGCTCTTTCTCTCCATCCCAAATCAAGTGTTGGTTTGAATGAAAATGGCCCCCATATGATCATATATTTGAATGATTGCTTCCCAGTTAGTGGACTGTTTAAGAAGGCTTAGGAAGAGACACGTCATTGCAGGTAGGCACTGAGGTCTAAAAGCTTACTCCAGACCTAGTCAGTTCTCTCTTCCTCTTGCTTGTGTATCACACGTAAGCTCTCAGCTACTGCCCCAGTGCCAAGTCTACCTGCCTGCCTGTCTGTCACATGCTTCCCACCATAATAATCATGGACTAACCCTATGAAACTATAAGCAGGCCCCAATTAGATTCTTTCTTTTATATGTTGCCTTGGTCATGGTCTTTTCTTCACAGTCACTATTGAACAGTAACTAGACGGAAAATAAATTTGAACTTAAATAAACCTCTATCACATACTAAGCCTTAAAGATCTCAGGAAAGTTACTTAACCTCTGCAAAACTCACTTTCCACGTGTAGTTTGAAATATAGCTCATATGTGACTACTTTAGAAAATGTTACTAGAATTAAATATTTAAAATAATTACCATAGTAGCTAGTGACACAGAAGCATTAAATAATTGTTAGCCATATAAATTATTATTATTATTATTGCAGCATATTAATCATGAAGGCATTGGTAGAGATTAATGCCAGTAAGAGAGATTTTTATAGCTCATTGATGTATCCTAAAGTGTGTGTGTGCATTAATTTGTATAAGAAAATTATACCCATTCTTTAATCATGTGTAAAAACAAAATTTTACAGTGGGTATAAGTGCTCATTATTAATTATCTCCATCATCTGCTGATTTAATAATTGCCTCTCACATGAGGACAAAGACAGGGTAATCAATTCTTATTCTCGATATTTGGCAAGCACTATTATGCTTCCCCTTTCTACTCCATTCATCTCTAAAATTTCAAAGTCACCCCCTCAAAAGTAGACATCAAAATAATACTGCTCACTTATAAAAGAAAAGGCATACAGAAAGGGTGATGATGGGCGGGCTTTGATCAACAAAGGTCAGTTTGGTGTGCAGTTTTTCAGGGACAATGAGTCAGGCAATCTTTCATTCTATTATCTTTGTTTTTACATTTATTCATTTATTGTGCATGTGTGTGCAGGTCCTGGCACAGGAGTCACAGCACACATGTGCCAGTCAGAGGACAAATTGCAGGAGTTCTCTAGCTCTTTCCTTCGACAAAGAGGATCTCAGGAACCCAACTCAGGCTGTCAGACTTGACAGCAAATGCCTTTACCCATGGAGCCCTTTCTCCTGGCTTCATAGTTATACTGAGGTAATACAGACACAGCTCTCTCTAAATATAAATGTAGAAAAAAAATAGGGATGGTACATTTACCTATGTGGTTTATCCATAAAAGTAAAGGCAAGATTGTCTTGGCCTCTTCCTTGTCTCACAGTACCGTCACACAGTCATTACCCAAGCTCCTAACTTTAAACTAAAGTATGGATCAACCTGATTACTGTACTTGCAGTATACAACACATCTTTACTTTTTGAGACAGGTTTCTTAAGAGTGGACTAAAAGTAACTGTCTCATGAAACATGAATACATCCTTCCCTTCCCTTCCTTTCTCTTCCCTTCCCTTCCTTAAAGAAGCAGAAAAGCACAACGAATTTCCCTCAGAGGTTTGATAAACAACTTAGGCAAATTAAAAGCAATTGGAAGTCAAAGAAGCAGTGCATCATTGGTCGCTTTTGTTCTTAGCCATTTGGTAGTCATCTGCAGGAATGGCTCAGCAATTCATAGGACTTGTAGTTCTTGTAGAGGATCTGAGTTCAATTCCCAGCACCTACATCAGGAAGATGGTCAGCAACTATAACTCAAGATCCAGGGGATCTGACCCACTCTTTGGGTTCTCACAGGTACTTTTTCACATATGGTACACACGTACACAGAAACACATATAGCATTAACCAATGTGTCCCCAATCCTTGATGACACATTGTACCGTTCTTCTATCCTTTTATTCTAGCTCTCATTCAGTTGTAGTTCACCTGTTAAAACACATTTTCCACTGGGACGGATGAGAATATACTTGATATATCTTTCAAAACATGCAGATTTCTTTGGAGGAAGACACAAAGAGCAAGAACTGGGAAGCCCTTCTATTTATTATGTGGTAAATAGAAATAATTGAAATGACATAATTAAATTCAACAAGTCACTTAATAATCTTATTAGATAACATTTTACAGATAACATAACTCATATTCAAGGATAGGAAATAATGTCCCCAGATTTGCATATGTAGTACATAGTGTGGCCTGGCCTCAGAGCTAAGTAGAGCTGGTTCTAAATCTCACACTCAGGCTGTTCCCTAGCTGTCTTACTACCTCTATAGTCTCACACAACCGGTCTCTCTAAACACAGCTTCAGGGTCTGAGGTAATTAAAATGTAATACAATCTGAAGTATATAGAACCATGTCTGAGGGTCAGCAAGATAGCTCAGCAGGTAAAAGCACTTGCCACCACCAGAGTTTGATTCCCAAAAGTACCAACTTCCACAAGTTGTCCCATGACCTCCACAAGTTTGTTGTGTCTCACATTTACAGCCACAAAAAAAGTTTATAAACAAATATAACTTTTTTCTAAGTTAAAAAAAGTGTATTTCAAGCTTTACAAATCTAAATGCCATCTGCGATGGCTATTCTTGGTTGTCAACTTGACTCATCCAGAATTAACTAAAACCCAAGCAGCTGGGTATACCTGGGAGGGGTTTTCCTTAATTAAATTACTTGAAGTGTGAACACCCACATTTCATTCAAATCTTTTGATATGGGAAGAATCACCTTTAATCTAGACCACACATTATGATGGCAGCATATATAAAGGACATGAGAAAAGGAAGCTTTTGCTTCTTGCCTGTTAGCAAGTCCATTTCTTTACTGGCATTAGAGTCTACTTCAGGATTCTGCAGTGTACAATCAATATCCTGGACTGAACAACTGTAGGAATCTTGAACTTTCTGCTGGAAGATAGCCAGTGTTGGACTAGCTGGACCACAGCCTGTACACCACTTCAATAAATCCATTTTCTATATCTATAGATGCATTTAACCAGTTCTGTTCTTGTAGATAACCCTGACTAATATACCATACAAATATATAGACTCTCAGATATTTCTAAGAGTATAAATATACTGACCCTCCCACAGACAATCCATAATAGTGTTTAAGATAGATACTATTTATCTATTTCAATTATGTTAAACCTACATTTTCTCTTTGAATACTTTTACTCAATCAATAAAATATCTCTAGTATTAATATATCCTGCCAATATTTCCATCATCTCTCAACAACATTTGACAAGTGAGTATGTTAAGAGCACTGTGCTAAATTACAGAGACAAACTGGTGAGCCAAACAGGGCATGGGCCCTGTTCTTAAAAAGCTTGCAGCGCAGTAGAGAAGACACATGAAACAAGTCTGAAACCGTGATTATGGCTAGAGCTGTAAACACAGTTGCATGGGGTGTGAGAGTGGATAAATCACTGCTGTGGGTGGCTAAGGTGGAACTTGAAGGGGGAAATGAAAGTTTATTGGGCTCCAGGAGAGAGAAGAACATTTTAGGCAAGAGAAAAGCAAAAGCGACAGCCCCGTCATGGGAGAGAAGGAGCTTGGTGCAGTGTCAATGCTGAAGAAATGGGAGTAAGCAAAGCAAAGTTGGACAGCAATATGGATCAGGCTTTTTCTTCTGTACTTTGACTCATTTTTGCCTTTATTTTTTCTACCTTAAAAATCTCTGGAGCTTTTAAGAGGAAAAATGACAGGGTGCATTTTGAATTTAAGAAATCAGGTGTATTCAAGTGGGGTGGTGGGAGACTGGTTTGCATTTCAGAGAAGCAGGCTTTGCTACAGTGTGAACCAGGGATTAGAAAGGACCCAAGGAGAACAGAAGCAGTAAGAACCCTTTCATGGTCTTCCTTGGGGAGGAAGTCAGGGTAGCTGAAACAAAGGTGGTGGGAACAGCAGAAAGAGAGGAGAGTGTATAAGAGATGCTTGGTAGGTCTTTAGGGTGCTAGATCACATGAAGAAACAAGAACAGGAGATAGAAGTTAAGGCATACATTTCTAGCCATAGACCTGAGTACAAAATACTCTTTCTAAATCGGGAACAACAAAAACGAGTATGGGGGGGCAAATGATTAGTTTAGATGAAGAAGAAAGGTCAATTGAGCAGCTGGATTTAGGGGCCATTAGAAAGGGAATAAGCAAGATGTGGCTAATGGGAAAACTGAAGTTCCAGCACACTTTTGGAGAGAACGTGTTCAGTCAAGAAATAATCGAATGCCTGTGACTCTAGATATATCAAACCCTAGATGCACCATTTTATATCATACACACATAGTCATGACAATTTAAATTTATAAATTAAGCACAATATCAAATCAATAACTAGGAATAATTATAGAAATGTCCTTAAATTAACAGCTGTGGGCTACTGTTTTTCTCAAAATATTTTATTCTATAGTCGCCCTTCTTACACTGATGTGATCTATACAAGATGAAATAAATGAGGTCACTGATAGAAGCGCTGTGACATACAGTGTCAGGCAGCTGTGTAAGGCTCACTGGAGCAGACTTAAATGATCCCACAACAGTTGATCTGATAACCAGAAGGGGTACTAAGTGAACATCATGTAAAAATGTGTATACGCTGGACAAAGGCTGGTTCACATTCCAGAGAGCACAAAGCCAACTGTGCACGAGTTAAAACTTGCAAATTATCTTTATCTAGAGTCTTTTCATTTAATGTCTTTGGACCACATCTAACCACAAGTAACTGAAATAACAAGAATAAACACCAAATGAAGAGAGAGGACCATAAACTATCAAATTGCTTCCCTGCCATTCTCTCTGCTGATCAAATGGAGTAAAATATGGACAGAAAAAATCCCTCAAGGTTTCTACACTACAGCAAAGAAAAGGAAATTCAGAATTCTAAGAAAAAAATGTCATCAAATAATTTTGGCTCATACCAGGCTTTACTCCTGAAGAGCTTTGGGGAAACTGGCTAGCTTAAGAAAAGTAGATTTCTTTTTCATTTTTTAATTGATTTTTATTGAGCTCTACATTTTTTCTGCTCCCCTAGATTTCTTTTTAATAAAATCTCTATAATAGTAAAACCTTTACAAGTTCTAGGACTAGTAAGGAATTAAAGCACACCATGACCCTGTAAATTATATATATTCTAGGGCCCAGTCTGACAAGTGTCCTTTATCATCACATGATATCTTTGACTTGGAACATAGTGATTCCTGAGATAGGTCATGAGTTAAAATAAACACTGACGTCATTTATTGTCATTTGTAGGAGGAACTGATTCAGTGGCTACACATCTTGTTAAAGGTACCAAGGTCCCGTCCATGAGCCTTTATCAGTGATGTTCATGGTAAGGAGACATAATGTCTCTCTGGCTCCTCTACACTCACCTTCTACTAAAGTTTCATGGCTCCTGCACTTCAGATGATACGATTCTTCAAATCTTTAATTAATTCACCTATCATTTTCAGGTAATGTTTTCTTTAGACATATGACGGAACAACCTTCCATGAGACTGTAACAGTAAAATAACTAACAATATATGGTAACTAAGTTCAAGCAGTCACTAGAAATAGAAATAGCTAACCAGAGAACAGCAAATATGGAACACTGATACTATGTGAAAGAGGATTTTTATTTACATTTATTCATTTACTTGTGTATCTATTTATTTGTGTTTGGGGGTGAGTGTGCAAAAACCTTATACAAATTACTCCCTATCCCTACCACCAGCTCCCAGTGGAGCAGCTGTGATCCAGAGCTGCCGAGTTCATTTATCACTGTCTGGTAAAATAAGTTAATTAAAGTTTTAATGTTCCCTTGGGCTGGCAAGATGGCTCAACAGGTAAGGGTGTTAGCCATACAATCCTAATAACCTGAGTTTGATTCTTAGTTCCCAATTAAATAAGGAAGAAGAAAAAAAACTACCTATGAGTGAGTACATGTGATAATTGTCTTTCTGTGTCTGGGTTACCTCACTCAAAATGACCAGCCTACAAGCCACAATCCCAGAGAACTTAGACAACAATGAGGACACTAAGAGAGACTTACATAGCTCTAATCTACATGGGAAGTAGAAAAAGACAAGATCTCCTGAGTAAATTGGAAGTATGGGGACCTTGTGGTAGTATTAAAAGGGAGAGAGGAGAGATAGGGAGGAGAGCAGAGAAAAATGTAGAGCTCAATAAAAATCAATTAAAAAGTGAAATAAATAAATAAATAAATGAGGAAGAAGAGAAGTGACCCCACAACGTTGTCTTGTGACTTCATGTATGCTATGCCAGGTGCATTTGCACATGGGCATGCACACACACAATAACAGTAACTAAAAAGTTTTTGAAATAACATTTTTAAAAATTGGATGTTCCTATTAATACTAATAGGCAAATTAAACAAAGGTATAGACAAGGTCTAGCTATGCCAGAAAAGAAAGCGTTCGTCTCACACCATAAAGGGCGTGAAGAATGTCCTGAGTTTCTTTTGTACAAATTTGAAGCTTATAAAAATATGATCCAATTTTCACATAAATCAAGTCTGTCTGACCATGTGGAAAGCGACCTGAGAAGGCACCACCAAGGAGAACAATAACCTGGTGTCATCACTGCCAACCTGATGAGAAAGCAAATGGAGGCTTTAGCTGGAACCATCTCAACAGAACAGGCTGTTGAATACACTGATCTGGTCCACTGAGGGAGCACCCAGAATCTTACTGTGCTGGCAGATGCCGGCACACATCTCACCATAGGAAGTACCACATGTGGGAACCGCACAGCAGGGCAGGCAGAAGAAATGAGCAAACCAGGCAAACTCAGTGCAGTCGTACTTCACTGTCTGAACAGCAAGGTCCTCTTTGGGAAGAACCATCCATCCCGGTGAACGCTCATGGACAAGCAGTTCAGAGAGCTTGCACACCACTTCAGTGAAGACCACCTCACAATCACAAATGCCTGTGGTGTGGCAACCACAGTGATTGCCAAATCAGTTCTCTGTCAAGGAAGAGAAAGTAGCTATTTGGAGATAACAACCTTTATGCGGATACAAATAACAGGAAGGGGCCTTTTTGTTTTCTTTTCTGTTTTCTTTTGTTTTTTCTTTACTCAGGAAACACCCCCACACACACACACACATCCTGGCAGCTGTGGGCTACAATAGGGAAGAAGCAGGGCTTTCAAACAGAATTTCTACATTCCCATCACTGACACGCTCCCACTGCATACATTAGGGCAGTTCAACTTAGACAGTTTTCACATGCCTATCCTCTTTCTCTTCATTGGTTTCCACCAACAAATAAAGAGATGAAAGAGGAATATGGGGAAGAAGAGGAAGAAGAAGGAGGTGGTGGTGTTGAGAGTGTGATGTTAGAGGGGGAGGTAATAGTAGATCTGGGGTGGTGGTGGAGGTGGTGATGGTAGAGGAGGAGAAAATGGCAGATCTGGGGTGGGGGTGATGGTGGCCAAGGGCTATGTGCATGGGGAGGGAAAGCACCACAGTCCCACTGTCTAGTCAACTGTGGGACCCCTGCAAGCATCTCAGAAAGACATTGTAGTAGTGTGGAAGGAGCTGTGGGAGTGGACTGAAGCTCAACTCTTCCTGAACATGATAGTTCATCTTCTGAGGCACCAGTCAGTGGCTGTGGCTTCTGCTTCCTCCGGTGTAAATTGGGAGCAACCAGCCTCTTTGGGTAAAGACAGAGCTAAACAAAAAAATAGGAGAGCACAAACTAAGAGCCCAATCCTGCTGTAGACTTTAAATGACAGAAACTGCTTACCCCCTTCTTCAGAATGCACGTTCCTGATTCATCTCGCTCAGTCTTTGCACTTTGTGCTCCCGTAGCTCACTGTTTCCAGGCACTAATGAGTCAGCTCCTTTTACACCCTCAGATGTTCCCTGCTGTGCCCACACATGCCTGCTCCCACTTCTGAATAACCAGTGTGTCCGTGACAAATGCTACACTTCATCTGTTCGTTGGCTCTTGCTGTTCTGTTTGTCATCAGCTGTCACCCAGTAAATCAACCCATTCCTTAAGGAGCAGCTGAAATTTCCTTTCTCGGTGACCTGTCTCTGACTCTTCGTTGAATCAATTCATCACTGATGTCTCAGTTCTCCTGTGGGACTAAACAGCTGGCAGCACACTTCAAACTTCACTGAGATTTTTCCTTGTTTCTATCTTGAAATAGCAGTGATTCTCTCCCTCCCCAATGCTGTAGCCCTTTAATACGGTTCCTCATGCTGCGGTGACCCTTGACCATAACATTATTTTTGTTGTTACTTCATAAGCGTAATTTTGCTACTCTTATGAATCATGATGTAAATAACTGTATTTGCTGATAGTCTTAGATGAGCCCTCTGAAAGGGCAGTTCGACCAGCAGGTTGAGAACCACTATGATAGATGTAAGATGTTAGAGGTGAGTCGCTTGTCTTGCCTAGTGTCTAGCACCAACTCTTCAGTATAAAGAAGACTAAACTAAACAAAGCAATTTTGAATCACTTTGTAAAGGCTAAGTCTTACATGGAAAGGCACCATATCCGTGCTTAGTTCTCCCCTTTCTAAAGTGTGGCCATTCAGCCAGGAGAATATAAATAACTTTCCCACCTATACAGTATTTCTATTCTTTTAGAAGGAAGAGGATGTAAGTATACCTACACATGTTCTATAAACTATTTAATACTGTAGCACTCTACCCATTAAAGATTTAGCAAAATATTATTTTGCTAGATCAACCATTAAAGGAACAGCATGAACATATATAAACAATTTCACATTATCACTTTATTCTTCCTCCTGTCCAAATATAAGCCTGTTCTTAAATTGTAATCCTCTTACCATAGCCCTTCAAGTGGTGCCATTACAATTATGTGCCACCATACACATCCGAGTGATTAATTAGTTAGCTAGTTAGTTAGTTTTCGTTTTTAAGACAAGAGACTGATCTTGAACTCATGCTCCACCCACCTCAGCCTTCTGAGTACTGGGTTACAGGCCTGCAGCAGCATGCTTAGCCCTGGGATTCACTGTTTTCGTTTGTTTGATTTTGCTTTTTGTTTGTTGGTTTGGTTTGGTTTTTTCAAGACAGGATTTCTCTGTGTTGCTTTGGAGCCTGTTCTAGAACTAGCTCTTGTAGACCAGGCTGGCCTCAAACTCACAGAGGTCCACCTGCATCTACCTCATGAGTGCTAAGAGGTGTGTGTTACTGCCGCCTGGCAGGGGCTTCGCTGTTAATGCATGAAGTGCACTTAATTGTCAGAAGCTCAGGCCCCAGAACCAGCTTTGCATGTGGATCTTTAAGTATTAGGATGCAAAGTGTTGACTAAGCTGACCTAAATGTGCTCTTAACCCTTTATTCATGACTAAGGCAACACTGACAGTTGTAAATGGTATCAGTAACTATGGCTTAATGTGTTTTTAAAGTAATTCATTTTAACCTGGTCTTTGTCATAGCAATTACTTATAAATCTTCTTTTGGATAACAGTAAGTCATTAGAAGCTCTCTGGTTTTCATCATCTAAAATGCACAAAGCTTACTCAGAAATTTTTATCTAATTTTTTATTGATTAATCTTTAATTTGTATATTACACATATGAATTATTTATAGGCTGAAAATACAACACTGAAAATTCCTAGTGGAAAAGTAACTTTGTAACTGTGATTCTGAAACTGTCTCAATTCTAAGCTCCTTGCTGGCTATCAATTGCTTATACCCTGCGATTAATAATGCAAGGTTTCCTGGGAACACAATTGCATTAGAGAGCAGCTGACTGTATTTGTAGACGTGGATTTGTTGCTCCAAGCTGTCCCATTTTTATACTTTCAGTACATAATAATGGTGTTGATCCCTAACTCTATTCTTAGAACCCAGCGACACATCTTAGGCAGCTAAGTAGAAGCTAGCATGTTAAATCGGAAAGTAAAGTATGGCAGAAAGGAAATACAGAAGTGGAAAACAACTCACGTCCCATTGTGTGAGGGAAGAAGCTGTTCTCAAAGAAAAGGTGAAGTCACAGGAAACTTAGCACCCTAGGTCTTTTGAAAATTCTAAATAATAGCCAGTTATTATCTTCATGTCATTCTTCGTCTGGTCACTTGTTGCATTTTATTTTGGCCAAAATTTAGCCACCTAAAGTAACCGAGGAATGTCATGCTAGTGACATAATTTCAGAGAAGGTAGTTACAGGAAACTCTGAACTGCATCATGAATGAAACCTGCACAAGAATGTAAATGAGAAGTTAGTAATCGATGCAAAGTTGAAGTCAGGTAGAAGAGACCGCCCAGTACTTCATCATGCAGTAGGTGAAAATGGTCGGTGATGGCTTATTTATTTTAATTTCCAAATAACAAGAAGAAGGGAGTTTTTTTTAAAGGCTTTTGCCATTTGGGATAAACAAATTTTTTAGACGTTGAACATTCTGTTTGCATTGATTATTCCTTATATTAATATGTGCATAAATATGTTCAATTATGCTAATTAAAAATCTTTAAAAATTGTCTACAGAATGCTATGTCAAATATTTTATAAAACTCATTAAACTTTCTCAAGAAGTTCTCTGCTCTCCAGATAACCTGGAAAATGGAAAATCAATGACAACACGATGTTTGCATTATTGCATGTATTCACCCACAGGGTCTTAGAAAATGCTGTCAGAAAGCATGGTAAAACTGGATGCAACCAAATACCTCAAGCGTTTTCTAGGGCTCACTCTGAACCTTCAGACTCAAGGACTAATGTTTGGACAAGTAGTCTAAGTCTGTGGGACTCAGGATCAGCTTCCTGAGGTGCAAATCTGTGCAGTTTGCCTGACTTGAAATTGTTGTTTTCTACAAAAAGCCCCACGTTTTGATCTGCTCTAAGCTCTGCAAATTATGCTACAGACGTGTGTAAGTGCAGCTCTGAGAGCTCAAAAGAGAGCAAAATAATGTCACCTCTTCCTTTTAGTATTATCTCTTTGTTGATTTATTTCCTACTGAAAATTTCTTTTCTCTCTTTTTCCCCACTGTGGAATTACATTTCGAGGATTGGCCCATAACACGGCAGCAGTATTCATTTCTGCCTAGTGCTTCATCCTTCACCCATTGCTCCTCCTGGGGAATAATCTGGAAAAATATATGTTTATAGAACGATTTGTGCTCAGGGTATAAAAATGGCAGAAACCGCCAATGCCAGATTAGACAAATGAGAAGTAAACATCCACTCCACCATCATCAGAACATTTGAACAGCTGTGTTCAGAAATACCATCTCCATGTCATTTTTAGCACTTGGTTCTACCTCCAATTCTTATCAAGAGAACACGGGGTCCAGAACTTTGCAATCAAGCAGAGAATAACAAAGAGATAGCTGGGAGCCAGGAGATGGCTCGGGGTAAAGTGTTACCCATGCAAGCAGGAGGAGTAGAATTTGGAAGTTCCTAGACCTTGTAAAAGTCAAGAAGTTACTACAGCCAGTCTATAATCCCAAAGACATGTTGATCCCTGGAGCAAGCTTGCTAGCTAGGCCAGCAGAATAGTCAAGCCCAGGGTTCAGTGAGAGACCTCACTTGAATAATAAGAGGTGGATCAAGGAAAACACCTGGCATCAATCTCTGCCTTTTGGATGCACATGTGTGCACCACACACACACCATAAAAGAAAAAGAATTAAATAAAGAAGTTGATTAAGGACATATGTCATCACAAACTCCCACTTCCTTATCTCCTAAGGTCTCTCCTAACAGTCTCTCTAATGACACGCCCCACTGCCTTCATGTATGTTGACTTTTAAGAGACACTCATCTAATCCTGAAAAACATCCATTTGCAATATCCATTTGATCTTCCAATTATGGCCCAGGTTAGTAAACAAACGTGCGATTATCCACTTCTATTTCTTCGTTTGTTTATGTCACCAGGTAAAGAATGGTAACAAAACTAATAAATCTGCCATATTTAATATTTCCCAACCTACTGCTATATTTCAACTGCATTAAAATAACCTCTATGAGAGCTACAGAAATGGCTCAGTGGTAAAGAGCACCCACATAGCAGCCCACAACTACCTATGACTCCAAACCTAGGGGATCTGATGCCCTCTTCTGACCTCCATGGGTACCACTCACAAAGTGGATGCCTGACAAAGTCTAATGTTGCTGTCAAAATTTCAGGATAAACTGATTATAAAGCAGCTATAATATTGGAACATAGACATGTTCTATGTAATCCATTCTGCACATATTCTATGTAATCTAGTTGGACTTTACAGACATTGAGTCTTTTATTTACAATAACTGATTTTTCTTCTTTGCCAAAAAACTTACTGATATTCAAAAACCTTAATCAAAAATTTCAAAATTAGAGGACCACTGATTATGAACATAAACACACACAATTGTTTATCTCCAATTAGTTATTAAACTAATCTTACGCTGTTGATAACAACAGGTAACTTATATTTCAGCATAGGAATATTTTAATGTAATGAATTAAAAGGTAGTTAGCTTACTTATAACATTTTTATCTCAATACATTATTAATTAATAACAATTTCTTCCTGAAAATGAAACTGAATTCTAGAACACCAGAAAAATCAACATTTCTAAAATATTAAAATCATTATGCACTTAAACATAACCACTAAACATAACCACTTTTTCTTAAAGATGTTTTAAAATCAGTGAAAATAAACACTTATGTAACATGTTTGTCTGTGATTTGATTCTAGACTATGGTACCGGAACTGATGAATCACTGTCCCTAACTGTTAGAAGATTGTATGTCCCTACGTGAGGAAGCATGGAAAATAAATGAACAATGTACAATTATCTTCATCTACACTTAAAAAGGTAATTAAAGAAATGGGTTTTTTTTTTTTACCTTCAGAAATCAATGCATAGAGACTTTTAAAATCTTCTTAAAGAAATAGACTGGTCTCCAGGGTATAATATGATTTTAGCTATGGCATTAAACCCAGAAAGAATAAGCCAATTAGATGAGGGTAGGTCAGACATTTAAATACTTTGATACACAGTGTTGCATACAGTATGCAGGGGGGCAGATATCATTCTTATTCAAACCAGGGGAAGAGTTTCATGAGGGTCTCAGGATTATCTTCCCCACAGTGAGAGCCCTCCTCCCGATGTTGTTATGCTCAGTTAAGATGTATACAAATATACCTGTTCTGAGCCCATGCATATGACATAAGCTCCCTAGGTCTCAGGCTCTCGTCCTCACTTATCTGGAAGGATCGGACGTACTTATCCAAAAAGTGTGAATGTCTAGTTGCCTTCCCGGATGTTTTCACCTTAAATTGACAGAATGGGCTCCCTGAGGTTTTTCTCTGTGTGAGTCAGCATCTTGGTCTCCAATCATTCTTATTAACTGAGACCCAGATGAGGCTGGGTTCTGAGCACAGAAAGGCAAATATCTGCCTCTGGATTGTAGTGATGTCACCTGGTAAAGAAGTACACCATCCTGAGGCATTCTGGCAACGTGACAACTAACGTTCAAAGAGCAAAATTCTCCATTCATGCTCATGACACGTACACTGGGAAGTACTGAAATCAAACCAGTGAAATAGGTGGCTCAGAGGGTAAAAGTGCTTGCCACGCAGTGTGACAATCTGAATTCCATCCCCGGGACCCATGTGGTGGGAGAAAAGAACTTATTCGCTCAAATTATCCTCTAATCTACCTGTGGATACCATAGCATGCACATGCACTCACTCACATACACATGAACAAAAATTTAAAATTTTGAGCTCTAAAATAATGCCCTATCATAGATATGAAAGCAGCATAAGAAGCACTGCCATTGAGATGCACGATGATGAATGAGAGAACAGAAACTCACCCTCCAGCTGACATTTAGCTTTGCCAGGTGAGAAAGAGAGAAAGGGTTTTCTAGAAGGAAGAATCCATTCTAAAGATCCAGAAAATGTAAGTAGAGGAAGAAGAGGAGAGTTTAGAGTGTCTCAAGTGTAGACGGGGGGGGGAGGGGTTGGTAGCTGCCATTGGACTTGTGGAAGACGACAAAGTTCTGAGAGATTTTACACAAGTTTCTGCTGAATAACAAAATAAGCTGAGAACGTACTGTGTGCCAGACCCTGAGGAAGCTCCTTTGGGACACACCATTAAATCAGATATGGCATTACAGTGTAACAGATGGAAAGAAGAAGGTTTAATCAGAAGGCTGCTGATGGTGTTTTTATAAAGCCGTTTGATGCCTATGGTAGTGTATATCAGAAAGCTAAGGGATGCAGACCTGAGACCTTGGTGAGACCTTCTCACAAGATTCTGGACTTGTGTCTTGGAACTAGATTTGAGGAGTGTTCCAGCCACTACTTACCATGGTGATGTCTCTGCCTCCACCATTTATACCAATCAGGTATGAAGGAATGCCTCCTGTCCTGAGAATCTAGACATTTGGGTATGTATTAGGTAGGATATACCTATGTGAGCGGCCACTGATAAAAATTTGGGGTTTGAATCCCTATCGCACCTGTCATATGGACAACATTGCTTGTGTTGCCATTATTCATTGTTGAAACAGGTGAGTCCTGTGTTTCTCCATAGGAACAACAGAAAGAACGAGCCAGAATCATGATGGTATAACTTTTTCCTTTGTTGTTTGGCTTTGTATCCTTCAGTTATACAGAGCTTAGCTGGGACTGCAGCCCTACACAAGTCCTCACTGCACGCAAGTGATATCCCTCTAAGGATATCACTGAAACTAGAAGACATTCTGGAGACACCCAGAACAGAGATACTAGAGAAAATGAAGAACAGACATAGATGGAAACTGGAAGAGAAGCTTATAATCAGATACTTAAAACTAATATTCAGAATTTTCAGTAAATGACTAAATATGTACCAACATTATTAAACAATTTTTTGTATTTTCCTTTTTTTATTGTGCTATACATTTTTCTCCACTCCCCTACCTTCCTCCTTTCTGCCCTTCTACCCTCTCCATGGCCCCCATGCTCCCAATTTACTCAGGAGATCTTGTTTTTTCCTCCTTCCTATTTAGATGTGTGTGTGTGTGTGTGTGTGTGTGTGTGTGTGTGTGTGTGTGTGTGTGTGTGTGTGTGTATTATATACCTTAGGGTCTTCTTTGTTGTCTAGGTTCTCTGGGATTATGAATTGTGGGCTGTTTTTTCTTTGCCTTATGTCTAAAAACCATTTATGAGTAAGTACATATTATATTTGTCTTTCTGGGTTTGGGTTACCTCACTCAATATGTTTTTTCTAGATCCATCCATTTGCCTGCAAATTTCAAAATGTCATTATTTTTTCTGCTGTGTAGTACTCCATTATGTAAATGTACCACATCTTCTTTATCCATTCTTTGGTTAAGGACATTTAAGTTGTTTCCAGGTTCTGGCTATTATAAATAATGCTGTTATGAACATAGTTGAGCACATGTCCTTGTGGTATGATTGAGCTTCCTTTGCTCAAAACGGCAATGTTGGGTCTTGAGGTAGGTTGTTTCCTGATTTTTTGAGAAATTCCCATACTGATTTCCAAAGCAGATATACCAGTTTGTACTCTTACCAGCAATGGAGGAGTGTTCCCTTTACCCCACATTCTTTCCAGCATAAGCTGTCAATAGTGTTTTTGATCTTGGCCATTCTGAAAGGTGTAAGAATGTTTTGATTTATATTTCTCTGATGGTTAAGGATGTTGAGCATTTTCTTGGGTATCTTTTAGCCATTTGAGATTTGTCTGCTGAGAGTTCTCTGCTTAGGTCTATACCCCAATTTTTTATTGGATTATTTGTTCTTTTGATGTCAAGTTTCTTGAGTTCTTTGTATATTTTAGAGATCAGTCCTCTGTCTGATGTGGGGTTGGTGAAGATCTTTTCCCATTTCGTAGGCTTTTTAACTCATGACCTTAGAAGAGCACCCAGTGCTCTTACTTCTCAGTCACCTATCCAGCCCCTTACACAAATTTTTAATTAATATTTTTTCATTTATTTTACCTTCCATCCAGCAGTTGTGGCACATGCTTTTAATCACAGCTCTTGGGAGGCAGAGGTAGGTGCATCTACCTCCTGACCTCAGTTTCCCCTCCCTGATCTCCTTTCTTTCCCTTCCCCACCTCCCTTTCCCCCATTCATTCCTTCTCTGCCTCTGTTCAGAAAGGATAAGGTCTCCCATGGATGTCAGCAAAGCATGGCACATCAAGTTGAGTTAGGACTAAGCTCCTCCCTTTGTATTCAGACTGGGAGAGGCAATAGGTATGAGGAATAGGTTCCAAAAGCCAGCTCAAGCATTAGGGACAGGCCCTGATCCCACTGCTAAGAATCCCACTAATATACCAAGTTATACAACTGTCACACGTATGTAGAGGGCCTAGGCCAGTTCTATTCAGGCTCCTTATCTGTCAGTCTGGAGTCTGTGAGCTCCTATGAGGGGAAGGGATGGGAACATGAGGAATGGGTTGAGCAGGTTGGGGGTGGTACAGAGGGGCATAGTCACGAATCGTGTCTTGATATGGGGAGGAGCATTTCAGGGTCAGGGAGAAACCTGGTGTAATGGAAATTCCCAGGAATCCACAAGGATGACCCCAGCTAAGAATCCTAGCAATAATGAAGAGGGTACCTGAACTGGCCCGTAATCAGACTGATGATTTCCCTAATTGTCATCAGAGAGCCTTCATCCAGTAATAGAAACAATGCAGAGATCCACACCCAAGAACTGGACCAAGCCCCAGGAATCCTGTTGAAGAGGGGAGGATGGATTGTACAAGCCAGAGGTGTCACAGAAACAACTAACCTGGGCTTAAATGACTTTTTAATCTGAGAAATGGCTAATTTAGGGAGAAAGAAGCTCCATTCAAGACCTAGTACATTTAAACTATTTGTGAAATTTTTCAGAGAGCAATTCAGTAGATAATAAGAAACATGGAATCATGTGATATGCCCCTTTGTATGCTGTGAAGATGTCTTATTACCATTAGTTAATAAAGAAGCTGCTTTGGCCTATAACAGGTCAGAATATAGCTAGGCGGGAAAGCCAAACGGAATACAAGGGGAAAGAAGGCAGAGTCCAGGGGGATGCAAGCAGCTGCTGGGAAAGCAAGATATTCGGTAACAAGCCACAAGCCTCACAGTAAAATACAAACTGAAAGAAACAGGGTACTTTAAGTTGTAAAAGCTAGTTGATAATAAACCTGAGCTAATAGGCCAAACAGCATGTAATTGATATTAAGCCTCTGAATGGCTATTTTAAAAGCGACTGCAGGACCAAGTAGGATGAGAAACCTCCAGCCAGGGGATAAACAATGAAAACATTGCGTAAAAGTAGGAAGGTGTCTGTCTAGATTACACAATCACATAGAATACCAGCATTTAAGAGGTAAATGGAAAAGAGAAAGAAGCCTACCCAAAACTAGAAGTGCCTTAGAAGGGATTCTATCTGATCCTACAGGAAGTCAAGTCTAAAGCCATGTGTACACATCCATTGCATTTGCCATTCTGGGATCACTAGGGATGCAGAGAGAGCAGCCTCACTGGAGTGTATTGTTGAGAGAGCAGGGAAACACCAGGTTGATGAGGAGGTAGAAAATATGAAAAGGGAACCACATAAAAAAACTAAATGATTCTTAGTACTGAGGCCTAGTACAGAGACTTTGCTCTTACTTGCTTATCTACAAGAGTCTTAAATTCAGGAGAATAAAGCAAGTGTTGATGAAGGAAGTCTGAAGATACAGGAAATTCAGTAGGATGACCAAACATAGCTGCATTCTGAATTATCTTAGATCTTAACTGATCCCTAAAAGCAACTTAATGAATGCCTTCAATGTCCTATGTGTAGTATATATTTATGGAAAGATGTTAGGCAGAGCATGTGCATATAGCAAAAATAATGTATACCACCCTGCTCACACAGTAAAATGTCTGTCAGTGAAATGACTACACAATTCATTTGTGTTCTCATTTGTTTTCACCCTCCCAAAATCCGTTTGCTCTCAAACCTTCTGTCCACATCAGCCCCCCAATAGTGTTCTCATTAACACACAAGCACAAAAGCACGTCTTCAACAAATATAACACATATACTGTGGAAATAGTTTTTTATATAAAATAAGAGTCTTGAAGCTGGGCAGATGGCTCAGCAAGCAAGAGCACTGGATGATCTTGCTGAGGATCTGAGTTCAGTTCCCAACATCCATGTTGGACAGCTGACAGCTGCCTATAACTCCTGCTGCAAGAGGCCTGATGCCCCCTTCAAGCCTTCAGAGGTACCTGCACTTAGAGGCACATACTCAAAAATTACACACAGACCACACACACACACACACACACAAACACAAACACATGCACACATTAAAAATAAAATTTCAAAAATAAATAATGAAAAGAATATTTTCTCTCTTAATTTTCTCATATGATATATCATACTGATGTTCATCATAGAAATTATAGCTTCTAAAATCTTAAGAATAGTTTCATTATGCCATATCATAAATCCAATTAAGTACATCCAAAGCAGGATGTATTTTATATCTTTTATGTTCTTTTCTACATTGAAGTTGAATGAATGTATGATTAAGTTTAGTTTTAATCTTTCTTTTTTACAAGAATATCCCTATAAGTAAAGGTACAAATATGACTGCCATATATCAGACATTGGACAAAAAATGAGATCAAAGTATCTATAAAATATGCTCACCTTTCAATTATGACAGAGTAAGGGAAGAACAAAAGGTCAATAAGTTAAATTGAAATTAGAATGACTTCAAGTTAAGTAGCAAAAAATAGATTTAAGGATGAGTCCCAGGCAGTGTCCAACGCTGGCATGTGTCCTTTTATCAGGTACCCTGTGCCCGACAGCACTCTGTTACCCTTTTGTAGGGAAGAAAAATAAAATGTCAGCAGTCATAATCCAAGAATTAGATTATCTCCTTGTGCTCAGAGTCATAAATTCCATTAATATGCATAATTTTCTATATTAGGCACCATAATAACCACTTTGTAATGGCTTGTCTTATAAACCCCTAAATCAACCTAATTAATTAAAATCAAGTCCTAGTTCTGTAGACTAGATAAGAGAGACATAGAAGAAAGTAAATAAATGATCCAATATGCCACCACAGTGAGCAAAGGAGTCAGGACTGAACCCACCAGTCACAATGTCATCTGTGCCACAGACCTCAAGACTTCCTGGCAAGGATGAGTGATATTTGTGGGACTTGCAATGGAGGCTAAATTACTTTCAGAACGGACATTCATTCAGTAGACTTCGTAATTATGTATACAGTGCTTTATCATGTACAACATCCCTGTAGACTCCATTCCACAAGTGACTCCTATAACTTCTGCCCCCTCTTTGAAATTGCACTTGTTCAGAACCGACAGAACTCAACGGTTTTATCCACAAGCCTCTGATAGCTCCACTTTAACACACTACTTAGACATCCTTGTGTGTTTTAGTTACTTTTCTATTGCTGTGATCAGACACCCTTACCAAGGCAACTGATAAAGGAAAATGTTTAATTTAGGCTTACAGTTTCAGAGGGTTAAAATCCATGATGGCAAATGAGCAAAAGCATAGTGGCAGAAACAGCTAAAGGCACGTTATCTCAAAAACAGCAAGCAGGAGGCAAAGCACACTGAGAATTGCAGAAGTCCTGTGACACCTCAAGCCCTATCCAGTGACACACCTCTTCTAACAAGGCTACACCCCCTAATCCTTTTCAAACTGTTCCACCAACTGGGACCAAGTAGTCAAATCTATACATATAACAGGACCATTCTCCTTCAAACCACCACAATGTATAATAAGGATAGAAGTCGGGCATCCACTGAAGGAAAACTTATGAATCGCCCCTATGGCAATTTTGGAAGCTTAAAACCAGTTTATCATTTGACCTCGAGAAATGCAGTATGGCCTGATTCTTTGCCCATTAATAATTTCAGTTCTAACTAAAAATCCTTGGAAGGAATCCTAACTTCCAACTACAGGAGGCCTTGTGTGCTCTGGTGAGAAAGGCAAAGGGCAAAGGGCAAAGGGCAACCTGGTACTAGGAGATATAGGAACATGGAAAAACTTAAAGGGGAAGAAGACTCATGATATCAGACAAATCCCTCCCAGGGCTGATAGATGGTTACATAACTACAGAGGAAGAAAATTTAGTCAAGTGTTATATTCCTTATCCATGCTCTAAATTAAGCCCAAATGTGAAATGTGTCTGTGCAACGGATAGCTACGTTCTCCATCAACATCTCATTTGCAACCAAGTGTATTTTAAAGTATATTTAGGCAGGCACTTATGTCAAGTTGCGTTATAAAATTAAAGTTTAGAAAATGGGTGAAAAGGGAAAGCTGTGAAAGAAAGTCACCCAAACGGATTTTCAGTGAGTTATAAATAAGGAGCCCCTGAGCATGGTGGGAAGAGAAAATTGACTCGTGACAGCTGCCCTCTGATGCAGCATGCACCTGCACACACACACCCCCACACACACACGCACACATGCATACACACAGTGCATGTATACACAATGACTATATGTGTGTGGAGAGAGATTTTTAATACTAAAAGAAAGGTAAGAATAAAAAAGTCTAGGATGCTTTCCTTGTAACTGCTGGAAGATAAAAACTCTTATTCATTTATGAAAAGAAAGACCAGCTTCTTGTGGGGGGAGGTGTTTATGACCCAGAATTCTGGAAAATGTGGAAAGCATGGATATGTAGAGAGCAAAAGTAAATATTTAAGTGGCATTTACATGCCACTAAAAGTGTGACAGAAAGTGGTTGTTTTAAAAATAATTATTGATTTTATTGAGGTATATATTTTCTCTGCTCCCCCCCATCTCTCTCCTCCCCTTCAACCCTCTCCCATGGTCCCAATTTACTCAGGAGATTTTATCTTTTTCTACTTCCCATATAGATTAGATCCATGTATATCTCTCTTAGGGTCATCATTGTTGTCTAGGTTCTCTGAGAGTGTGAATTACTTGTAGGCTGGTTTTCTTTGCTTTAAGTTTAAAAGCCACTTATGAGTGAGTACATATGATATTTGTCTTTCTGGGTCTTGGTCACCTCATTCAAAATGTTTTCTAGCTCCATCCATTTGCCTGCAGATTTTAAGATGCCATTATTTTTCTCTGCTGTGTAGTACTCCATTGTGTAAATGTACCACATTTTCCTTATTCATTCTTCAGTTGAGGGGCATTTAGGTTGTTTCCAGGTTCTGGCTATGACAAACAATACTGCTATGAACACAGTTGAGCACATGTCCTTGTGGTACGATTGAGCATCCTTTGGATATATACCCAAAAGTGGTATTGCTGGGTCTTAAGGAAGGTTGTTTCCTAATTTTCTATGAAATTGTCATACTGATTTTCAAAGCAGATGTACCACCAGCAATGCAGAGGTGTTCCCTTTTCCCCACAACCTCTCCAGCATAAGTTGTCATCAGTGTTTTTGATCTTGGCCATTCTTACAGGTGTAAGATGGAATCTCAGAGTTGTTTTGATTTGCATTTCTCTGATGACTAAGGATGTTGAGCATTTCCTTAGGTGTCTTTCAGTGATTTTAGATTCCTCTGTTGAGAGTTCTCTGTCTAGGTCTGTACTCCATTTTTTATTGGATTATTTGTTGATGACCAATTTGTTGAGTTCTTTGTATATTTTGGAGATCAGACCTCTGTCTGCTGTGTGGTTGGTGAAGATCTTTTCCCATTCTGTAGGCTGCCATTTTATCACCATGCACAAATCTCAAGTCCAAATGCATCAAAGAACTCAACATAAAGCCAGCCACACTGAACCTCATAAAAGAGAAAGTGGGGAGTACACTTGAACTCATTGACACAGGAGACCACTTCCTAAATAGAACCCCAGAAGCACAGACACTGAGAGAAACAATTAATAAACGGGGCTTCCTGAAACTGAAAAGCTTCTGTAAAGCAAAGGACACTGTCAACAAGACAGAAAGTGTTTTTAGTGTGCATAGAATCAGCAACCGGACACATATATGGAAAATGCCCACTGAGTGTCCACCCATTAAAAAAAAATTCTTCCTAAGGATGGCTTTCCCACTTTAAAAAAGTTTAGCAAACTCCCAAGTAGTCAGTTCATGTCTGTGGTTCAAGTTCATTTAGATAGGTGGTTCCCAACTTTCCTCATGCTGTGACCCTTAAAAATATCTCCTCATGTTGCAATGACCCCAACCATGAAATTATTTTTTTGCTAGTTCATAACTGTATTTTTGCTACTGTTGGGAATTATAATGTAAATATCTGACATGCAAATGGTCTTAGGCGACCCCTGTGAAAGGGTTGTTCAACCCTGGAAGGGTCATTACCCACAGATTGAGAACCGATGATGTAGAGGAAGTACCTAAAATTCATGAAAGGAGAAATCTACAAGTAGTGACATGACTGAAGTGTGAACAGAAATGAAGCCATATATTTTGTTGGTGAAGGAGAGCTTGTGATGTGGGGAATCATCTAAACATCTTAATGAAAAACTGCTCAGTAAGAATGAAGGCATTCTTTTATACTTAAGTTAGTTAGAGAATGTATTCAGCTCTGAGTAACACACACTGCACCTTATCTTCAGCCTCCCAGCAACAACGCGTATATCTGGGGATGTCTTGCTTACCACTTTGGCACTCATTGGGAAGTGATGACTCACAGGCGTGACTTGGGAACTCAGAAAGCAACTGAGAGCCTAGATTCACTCTTGCTTTCCACATCTCCATATTCTGATCTTTCTGCCTTCATGTTTGTAGGTGTTGTGTGACTTCCTGGGGAGATGTGAGCATCTCTTTGTCACAGATAGGATATACATAGAACAAAGTGACTGTTACTTCCAAGTCCTGGTGTTATCATAATCTCACTTGATTCCTTGGCATTTGTAGTCCCCGTCAACAGAATTCACAGAAGACCAATAATGAGTATAGAAGATAGAATTTATTACAAAGTGAAGTGAGACATCTTCAAGAGATGAGAGTGGGTAATGCGTTCACACATAAACACACACACATTGAATATATAAATATTATATATTTATTTTTGTATTTTTATATTGTATAATTATATTATATATATTTGCCTACACAAAATATTAATGTAATTCCAACATGAGAATTTTTTCTCAATATCTTCATAACTAGGCATATGTAAACTGATCCAATTAAGGACATTTATAGTGGGTCTAACCATTCTTACTTTTCACTTGTTGATAACAGACAAAAAAGAGAATTTCTTCACATTTCTTTTCTTTGATGCTTTCACAAGGCCTTCTCAGGGGACTCTAAGTGTTAAGGAAGCACATCAAAGTTAGCAATTAGTGTTTTGATCAAGACTGTATGCCACATTTCATTATTCAATTTGTATCCAGGATTTTGATCTTTGAAGAGAATTTTCCTTTCTACTTAAAGACCAAAGGATTTTCTTTCATGTGAAATAACCTTCTTACTCTTACCAATTAGAGATTTTGTTGGTAGATTTTTATAAAAGCCAACTTTAAAAAATTCAACTCCATTCAAGAGTCAGTAATTGTTGAAGAGATGTTAGTGAAATTTCTTGGATGATTGTGACAGTCTTTCCATCATGTATGCAGATCTCATGTATGTTTTATAGCATGCAGATTCATGTATGACTTACAATAGTTTATACCTGAAACAAAGGTCTAAAGGTCTCTCTCTATTTCTCTCTCTCTCTCTTTCTCTCTCTCTCCAATTTTCTCTCTCCATTTTTCTCCAAAGTTCAGAGAATTCTAGCATACTTCTGCTCCTTCTTTTGAAATAGGAGGTTTGACCTAGGGAGTGGCTGCCTTCAGGATAATTGGTTTAGGGTGGGTTCACTGCCTAAACAACAGAATGCATTTCTCAGGAATTAATGATCTGATGTCTCTCTCTGCTTCTCTCTCTCTCTCTTCACATGTGCACATGTGCACACACAAGTGGAAGTACATGTGTGTGTGCATGCATGTGGATGCCAAAAGATAACCTCAAGTGTTGTTTCGCAGGTGTTGCCCACCTAGATTTTTAGACAATAGCCCTCATTGGTCTAAAGCTTACCAAACAAGATGAGGTTTGTTGGCTAGTGAACCCAAGGCATCTGCCTGTCTCCGTCTCTCCAGAGTCAGGATAACAAGCTGATCTCACACCTGGTTTTCTCATGTGGGGTTTCGGAATCAAAGTTAGGAAGGTTCTCATACTAGTACCGTCTTGCACCATCAACACTTAACTGACTAAGCTACCTCCCCAGATCTATGGCCCTTTCTTCTTTTCTTTTCTTTTTTTTTCCTGCTGAGTATCTTTCATTAACAGGTGTGGAAATTCATAATATTAAACAGAGAACACTTGATTACCTTATAGAGTTGATGATATGAAAACATACTGTAAGGACTTACCTCAGCAATGTCAGTCTCAATTTTTTTTTGCATTTCTTCATCTATTTTGTGAGTAGGTGTCAGTAGCAATATACATGCCACAGCGTGTGTTTATGAGAGTCATTTTATGAGGACAATTTATGAGAGTCAGTTCCCCATGTGGGCTCTGGGGCTCAAAATTAGATCACCAAACTTGGTGGCAAGTACTTTTAAGACCTGCTCAGCCACCTTGCCAGTCCTAGACCTCATTTTGATTGTGGACAGAAGTCATGTACTTTCCCTTCTTCCATTATAAAACAAACAAAAATTAAATAAACAGGCAAACAAAACTGGCCATCCTGGTCCCTCTTTGTGTATTCACTGATCATGCTGGGAACATCCACAAAGAGATGCTTCCGAGATAACTTGATGATGGTTACTATTTTCAGATACATCGAAAAGACAAAAGTTGCAATGGAATTCTAAGTTTAAAGGACAGTGGATTCAATTTGCAAGTCTTAAACTAAATGACGCTGAGTTCTTCCTCCATCTTTTAAGCCTTAAGTAGATCACAGAGACAATAAAGCTTAGAGTTCCATCATCCTCACACAGCCAGAAACTCCACGCTTGCTAAGCACACAGGCAAGGCCACGAATGAATGCTCTTGACAGTTACCGGAATTCCTCTGACTGTGATGTTGTGCAGTACGGTAGAATTTCCACTCAACTGTGAGACACCCACACGCTTTCTCAAACATATGTCGTATCATAAGACTTTCCAGAATATAATTGTTCATGGAAGCTCCTGAAGAAAATATGAAATAAAACAAACTGGGATTATGTTTATATTTGGATTGCTGTGTTTTGAGAATCTGTGATTCTGCAACTTTTCAAATTTCATTTAAAATATCAGCTTGTGCAAGAACAATAATTGAAGATGCCTCCACTTCCCTAGCAAAAATTCCCCATGCTAATCATGTAAGGCTCAGAGTTCAGCCAAGGTCCTTTGCTTTGTTTTATCTCTGGAAGGGAGGAGATAGCCACACTTCTGTAAGTGTCTGCAACTACAAGATAATAATAGTATGGTTATGATTCCTTTCTCTTAAATTTCTGTTTTATGTATTTCTAAAAATGAATGTGCAATATGAAACTGAAAAGGAAAACAGCTTCAGCAAAAATGCTCTTCTCGTTAGAAGAAAAAAATGGAAGGAATAAAATAATATGCTAGATTGTTAATTTAGTAATCTATTTTCAAACACCTATGGTAACAATGTTTAAAAACGATACGAGATAAATCTTTTTATCTTTTTCATTTTTTATTTTTAAAACAATCTTATTTTACATGCCAATCCCAATTCCCTCCCCCTCCTGACCTCCCGCTCCCGCCACACCTTCTTCCTACCCCAACCCACATCCACTCCTCAGAGAGGATGAGGCCTCCATTGGGGAGTCAACAAAGTCAGATCACTTGATGTAGAACCAAGGCCCTCCCCCTTGTATCTAGACTGAGCAAGGTATCCCCCCATAGGGAATGGTCTCCAAAGAGCCAGTTCATGCACTAGGAGCAAATACTGGTTCTACTGTTAGTGACCCCACAAACTGCCCAAGCCACACAACTGTCACCCACATTCATGGTCTACTTCAGGGTTATGCAGGTTCCCCAGCTGTCAGTCTGGAGTCAGTGAGCTCCCACTTGCTGGATCAGCTGTTTCTGTGGGTTTCCCAGTCATGGTCTTGGTCCCTTTGATCATAATATTGCTCTTCCCTCCCTCTACTACTGAACTCCAGGAGTTTGGCCCAGTGCTCGGCTGTGGATCTCTGTATCTGCTTCCATCAGTTACTGGATGAAGCTCCTATGGTGACAATTAAGGTAGTCATCAATCTGATTACAGGGTAAGGGTAATCAAGGTACCCTCTCCACTGGAGATAAATCTTAAGACAATATTTTCATAGGAACTGATCTTTGTCATGTAATAAAATCATTTGATGGACTCCGTGAATAAAAATGTTTGATTATCATGCATAAGGTCCTGGGTTCAATACTCAGTGCCACATAGACTAAGCATCATGGAATGTGCCAGCAATCTCAAGATTCAGAAGAGAGAAGCAGAAGTATCAAAAGTCTCAGGTTATCTTCTGTTATGAAGATTTTTAGGTCAGTCTGGGATAGATTATACCCCTCAACAACTCCCAAAAAAAAAAAAAGGTTAAGAAGGCATTTTTGAAATGTTAGAAATGTCTTCAAATTTAGCTTACAAATTATTTTTTAGTTTAATAATTTTTATGTGTATGGGTGTTTTGCCTGCATGTATGTCTGTTTACCACATGTATGCCTGGTACCCAAAGAAACCAGAAAATGATCTCAGATCCTCTGGGACTGGATTTACAGAGAGTTGTTAGCATCCATGATGCTGCTGAGAATTGAACCCAGGTCGTCTGGAAAAGTAGCCAGGTTTCTTAACCTCTGAGCCACCTCTCTAGCCCCCCAGGCTGATTTTTTAATTTCACAATTCTTAATTAACTTTGGGTTCTGATGTTTAAAGTTAAATAAACAAATACAACTCTTAAGAAGGTCTATGTGTCCCTCAGGATTAGGTATCAAGGTTAGAGTTGTATCAAATTGTGTGTCTACTACGAGAAGTTACAAAGTTACATTGTAAAGAATTTGGTTTAATTTGCCACTTTGAAATAAAAATGATCGCCTGTGAAAGTTTAACATGGGTAAACCTTCTGTTACTGCTGATATCCTTTAGTGAAAATGGAAGCTAAATGGTTAAAGCAGAAAGATAAACACTAGATCAAGCAGCGTTATTCATGGAAATTCTCATGGCTGTATGTCAGACATGTTACTGTGGGATCTTGAGTGATTTGTTCTAAAAACTCACCATTTTGCTTAACATCCCATTTGGAACAAGACCCAAGTTAGGCAAGATAGAACATTAGCAGTAACTCAATGTCCCAAGTGCGAGTTGAGCATGAAGGGTCTCTGCAGCTAGCTGGCTCCATGAAGGACAGGCCTGAGTGACCTGTTTGAATCCAGTTTTGAATGCTCTGTTTTTTCAGTGCTCCTTGCCTAGATTCTCTCCCTGTTTTAAATCCTTCCTCCACCCCACCATGGTGCTAATAGGAGTGTTTTCTGATTCTTTATGACCTGCTTTAGAAAACGCTGACCTCTGTGTAATGCTACCGCCTCGGGTCTCTGCCCAAGATGGTACCAAAACATAATAACTGAGCAATTCATCCATTCATGAAAACAGTTGGGCTACTTCTTGTGCAAAATTGGAGTAACATTAAAGAACACAGAGTTGGAAAACAGATAAAAGTAAAATGTTTTACTGCAGACTAGGGTTGTGTTTATCACATCAAGGAGAGGCAGTGAATGACAGCAATTTCATAGGCTCATCATAAAGTTATACAAAATAACACATATGCTTCCAATGCAGTCACTGTAAGTAAGATAGATCTTAAAATTTATAACAAAATTCTTCTTGAAGACCCCTTAACTCATGATCTGTTTCACATCCAAATGTAATAGGCATTACAGTTTTGTCTTTTAAGCATTCAGTGCTATCACACCTATGAACCACATCAACAAACAACACAGCACAATAATAAGGGTTCAGTAGTGCCACGCATACCTTGGTGGTAGGCAGCAGCTCTCTTATTGGACAAACACTCAACAAGGGGGAAGCCATGCTTGGACTAGACACTTAATCAATTACTCAGTGTTAATGAAGCCAAGGATATGGTAGGAGAACCTACAACCAACACTTCCATAAATCAGGATGATCTCTAACAACAATCTAAACACTTGTCCATATACTAACAACTAAGTGTAGTCTTTACTCCTCATCAAGGAAATTTCTCCTGGAAACAGAGAACCACAACCAACCAAAATGCGGTTACGGAGACCAGTCCCAGTAGATACATCTACAGAATAATTTTCACATCTAAGACTCAGGAAACACTGCAGAGGAAGAAGCAGAAAGACTGTAAGAGCCAGAGAACAGAGCGTGATGGGAGACCGTCTTCTAGGAAATGTCAGAAACTACACCCATAATGCCTCACCAGCACGGCTGCTGCAGTGTAAGCTGAATGAGTACAGCACAATAGGCAAGTCAAACGGGCAGAGGAAAGACTGCGAGTCCTCAGCCCGACACAAAACAACAGGCAACTAAGGAATGCTGATAGCAGGAGAAAGTCTTTCCCAGGGATGTTAGTTATTACCAATTAGTTATCGATACCAAATAGTCAGCCCCGAAAACATACATACCAGTAACATTGTGCAGACTGAACAGGTTATAATTAGGAATATACTTTGTACACACACACATGCACATGTGTATGGGGCGGGGAGTGTGGGTGTGGTATGTGCAATAATAATTAATGAAAAAAAGAGGCCATACATTTGAAAGTGAGCAAAGAAAGAGGGGTATATGAGTGCATTTGGAGAGATAAAAGGGTGGGAAATGTTTGTAATTATATTATAATCCCCAAATTGATTAAAATAAATAAATAAATTTAATTGGTAACCTTAGCATGTGTTATACATAACTGAATACTGCAGTCAGTTTCCTCCACTTGGAAATCACATCCCTGGACCATCTTATCTTTCCTGGATGCAGAGCACTGGCTAGTTAGTTCCTCTGGGCTGGTCACCTTCTTCCCAAGTAAATGATGTGACCAAAAAATGGAGAAAATTGCTGTAAAAGCCCACGTGTGTCATTCCCCAGAGGCTAGAACTAATTGAAATTAAAATCAATGCACATTTTAGAGTCAGGGGTTTACATCCTGTCTTTATTATGATTTCAGTTGTATGGCCATAAGCATCTATGTTCTCTGTGTCTTCAGCTTTCTCTATTCTAAGTCAGGGAAGATTGCACTGTTTGTGGGATGTAAAGGAAAGAAGACGTGGAAAAATTGGAACAGAGAATAGTACTTGGTGATAACCCAGTGAATGCTAACTCACTATTTGGCAGGGCCAGCATGAACAGTACATCATGATGCCTTTAAGAGACATGACTCTCCACTCTCATTTCTTGTGTTGCCTAAGTTTTCAAAACATTGGAACGTGCACTAATTACCTTCAAAGATAAGAAACTATTTGAAAGTTTCTGAGGAATGCCCAAGTAAGTTAATATTATCTGATACTTCATTTGGAGCCATTACACTGGAGGGGACTTTTCTCTTTACTGGTATCAAGGGCAGTATTTTCCCATGTTTAATGAGAAAAGTTCTCAAAACCATTTCTGTAACTTCTTGGAAATCTGAGATTTCACCCTTTGAAGGGGAGAGTGGCTGTAATTAAACTAAGCAGGTTTGAGGTAGTCAAAGGACCTTACATGGACAATTGCTGCTGTCTTTGTGGGTTTTGTTAGCAAATATTCATACATATTTAGCTCATCTTACTTATGACCAACATGGCCAGCAACTTTTTTTGCTTTTGTTGTTAGCTTAGCCATCTTGAAAACTTGTCATCCGGAAATAGCCTTGTTTGTTTTATTGATTTATAATAATAAAAACTTCTGATTTATAACAATAAAAACTCATGTAGATTTTAAGTCCTGTAAATTTTCTTCAAAAACTCGGTATGTAAAGCGACTCTCAACAGTGCCGTACATATCGTGAGCCCCGACTGGGTCCTGTGATGTATGCTTCTTTTTCTAAATAATTTTTATTTGAGAGTATAATTATATGTTTTATATAATTATAATATATAATATATATATAATTTTCTTCTTCCATTTCTTCTCTCTAAACCCTCCCATGTAACCATATACCCTTTCCTTGCTCTCTTTCAAATTTATGTCTTCTCTAATCACTGTTACATGTGTGTGTGTATATTCCTAACACATACACACATATGCATGCACACACACACATTCCTAAATACCTAAATAAAATCAGTTCAGTCTGTTTAGTGCTACCTGTATGTACACGTTTTCAGGGCAAACATTTGATTTTGGATAATCACTTGGTGTGCTCTTCTTGGTGGTTTCCAAGGCCATAGCAGATTCTTCGTACCTGGGAACAAGGATAAACAAAACATCAAAAGATGATCTGGCATCCGCAGGGGCAACTCTCAGGTGACATCAGCTTACTGAGGTCAATCTGAGGCACCTTCTGTATAGTTTTTCACAGGTTTCCCAGTGGGAATCTAATCCTATCAGTCCTGAGTGATAACCATCGAAGCAAGGAGCACCCAATAGCCTTTCCCGACTTCCTGTGTCATTCTTCCTGTTTCCTTTCTTCTGCCACTGATTTTGCTTTCAGGGAAACCAACTTGTAATAAGATAGTGGTTTGTTTTATTTTGTTTTGTTTTATTTTGCTTTTGTTTTCGGTGTTGCAAATGAACCTGGAGCCTTGTGCAAACTAAGGAAGTGCTCTACGCCTGACCACTGAACCACACACACAATTCACATTGCCTGAATCAATGAAAAGACAGAGGGAAGTATGGGAAATATCCAGTATTTGCTTCTGTCAAAGACTCATCGGTCCTGCATATACATTCTGAACCCTGGCAAGTTTGGGGTTTAATTTTCTGACTTATATTAAAACAGAGTAAATAAAATTTTGTGTTTGGTCTTAAAAATAAAGATTAATAGACATCAATGCACATGTAACCACCAACCCATACTTAGTCTGTGTAACACCTTCCAGATCATTTTTGTTCATGGAATCTATTGTCTGGTCCTGCTGTTATGTATCAGAAAAAGGCAAGACGTATTAGTTCACTTCCAATATATTTATAAACCAACTGAATAGATGGGCAGCCAAGGGATGGACTATACTTCTAACCTTGTTTATAAATAAAATATTACTAACTTTTATTACATGGGAAACAACATTAAACATATTTATAGTACAATTAAAGAGGTCCATTTATTTAAGAAGTCAGATCCTATTTCCAGGAAGCATTAGGATGTTCACTCCCTCTCTCAACAACATGCTTTACAGTTAACTATGAAGCATTTCATGGAATTGAATCAAGTTTGACCTACATTATCGATGATTCCATCGTAATATAATTTTGATTGCTCTGTCAAAGAAAATGATGCATCTTCCAATGGGAAAAGAATTCTGTGTAAAGCAAACATGATTATCATTGTATTTGTGAGTCTTCATTTTAAATTAGAAATGAGTAGTCTCTCCCATTCTAATTCCTTATCCTCTTCAACCTTCCCTTATCTCAGGTACTAGACTGTTAGTTGTAGAAATGTAGAATGAAACTCAGAAAAAAGAAAAACAAGAGATTCTTTCTGACATTTTCTTTTTAGAGAACTATATTCCAACATATTTATAAATAAAATGATATTTCCAGTTTTTATCAGAAAATATAAGATAGTGAAAGAGCATATTTAAATTATTTTATTACATTTATTCATTCAGAGTATGCATGTAAATCAAAACAACTCTGATATTCCATCTTATACCTGTTAGAATGGCCAAGATCAAAAACACTGATAACAGCTTATGCTGGAGAGATGTGGGGTAAAGGGAACACTCCTGCATTGCTGGTGGGACTGCAAACTGGTACAGCCCCTTTGGATATCAGTATGGTGATTTCTCAGAAAATTAGAAAATGACCTACCACAAGACCCAGCAATATCACTTTTGGGTATACACCCAAAGGATGCTCAACCATACCACAAGGATATTTGCTCAACTATGTTCATAGCAGCATTGTTTGTGATAGCTAGAACCTGGAAACAACCTAAATGTCCCTCGATCAAAGAATAGATAAAGAAGATTTGGTACATTACACAATGAAGCACTACAGAAAAAAAAATAGTGACATCTTGAAATTTGTGGGCAAATGGATGTATCTAGAAAACATCATACTGAGTGAGGTAACCCAGACCCAGAAAGACAAATATAATGTATACTCACTCATAAGTGACTTTTAGACATAAAGAAAAAACAGCCTACAATTCGCAATCTCAGAGAACCTAGAAAACAAAGAGGACCCTAAAAGAGACATACATAGATCTTATCTATATGGGAAGTAGGAAAAGACAAGATCTCCTTAGTAAATTGGGAGCGCAGGGTTCATTGGAAAAGGCAGAAGAGGAGGGGGGAAAAGGAGGGAAATGGAGAAAAATGTATAGCTCAATAAAAACAATTAAAAAAGAAAAAATAGAATGTGCATGTGTGTGTGTGTGTGTGTGTGTGTGCGCGCACGCGCGCGTTGTACTTGTAAAAGTCAAAGGACAACTTGCTGGAGTTTGTTCTCTCCTTTTACGGTGTGGGCCCTGGGGATCGAACTAAGGCTTTCAGCACTGTTGAAAAGTGTCTTTATCCACTAAGCCATCTCAGTGGCCCTATTGAGCATATTTTCAGTAGAATTAAATATAAAAGGAGATCCACATTTCGTTTTTTATGAGTCAACTCTTTGTTTTAGTAATTACCAACCTAAATCAAACATCTATTCTTTTGCTTAGAAAAGTACAAGTGGTCTATAATATTGGGCGGGGGGGATGTAGAAAATGAAAGAAAGAGCAACCCTTCTACCCATATACCACTGGGAGAGATCTTCTAAGAGGAAGGAAAAATGGTAAGTACAGATGTCTGTGGCCCAAGGTGAAAGGTCATTCTTTGGGTTTTAATGACTGATCCCCAAAGAGGCAAGGCAAACCAAACACAAACCAAATGCCCTTTATAGTCCATGAGTTGGAGACAAGTGGGGAGATTAAAGAAACGTGAGCCAACTCTGTAAAAAACTGTAGTTGAACAACATCCCTCCCGGTGCAGGACCTCATGCCAAACCAACTAGGATTTCCACACACTGCAGTATTAAAACATATTTATTATGTACCTGACAGAGCACTACGGTAATGGTCAGAGCTGTCAGACGTGACTGAGGTGGAAGGTAAGGTCTGGTAAGCACGGCTGTGAGTCACAGGAAGGCTGGGAACGGAAGAAGTTCACCCCTGGGATTGCCCCCTCTCCCAAACACCCCCTTACATCTTTCAAACTCCCTCAAACAGGGAAAATCTGTCTGCAATCATGAAGTAAAACTCAGTAGACTTCTTTGCCCTAAAGTGAACTTGGGAACATCACGCAACACTTCAGAGCTGATGCATATAGACTGGATCTCAGGGTCATGCTAGAGAAGACCTGAGTGCAGCACATGCACAGAAGACTCAATGTGCAGTACTCAGCTGGTAACTCCCCTCTTCCTTTTTGTAATTAAATACTTCAGGGCTGGAAATGAGGGGGATTTTGATCTCTGCTCTCCCTCTGTGAAGCAGACTATTTTGCTTTCTCTTTAGTTTTTAATAAATGTATGGCTTTTTGCCACCGCTTTTCTTCATTTCTGTGTATCACCACTATCATCATTATCATCATCACCACCGTCATCATCACCACCACCATCGTCATTATCACTGACCACCAAAGACTATTGCTGTTACCCTCGGGTAACAGGGAAGGATCTTATCATACAAGAGCTAAGCAACAACTGTGCTGTGATAATCAGGCATCAAGGTCTTGTAGGTGGGGCAACAGTAAACAACGGAACTGGATCATTCCATGGATAGGAAGAAAGGTTAATTGGGGAACTCAAAACTGCAATGAAGCCTGAGGGGGAAGCTAGCAAGTTTTGAAGATGCAGGATGTAGGGAAAGGGAACCTACCTGGAAGTCTGAACTACCTGGGAACTAAATAGTAGGAGAAGGTGACAGGCCAGAACATGGGGACTTTGATCTGTGGCCTCAGCAGACAACTATAGGGGCAGATAATGGAAGTAATGACTTTTCCTGACAAGCATAAACTGGCTTCACGTGATTTCAGGAGAATGCTGATTTTAGGGTTCGTCTCCTGGCGATTCTTCTGTTTACCTGGTTAGAGTCCAGCATGAGATGAGCTCGGACTGTCATTTAGGGCATTCTCAGTGGCACTTTCGTTTTAGAGGACCCTCTTGGACCCAACAGAGCTGATGTCATGAGTGATGCTGGGCATCCTTGAGAGCTCCGGCTGAGGTCCAGGAGTGATGCTGGACATCCATGTGTATTCCAGCTGAGGTCCAGGAGTGATGCTGGGCATCCCTGTGTATTCCAGCTGAGGTCCAGGAATGATGCTGGACATCCATGTGTATTCCAGCTGAGGTCCAGGAGTGATACTGGGCATCCCTGTGCACTCCAGCTGAGGTCCAGGAGTGATGCTGGGCATCCCTGTAGATTCTGGCTGAAGTCCAGGAGTGATGCTGGGCATCCCTGTGGACTTTACAGTCCATAGTTGACAGCACTGCCAGATTTCTCTTCTCAGAATTGCAGCACACTTGGCACGGGAACTCACGTGTACTCTGAGGGATGTGGAAGGATCACGAAATTGATCAAACTAAGCTAAGCTGAAGTTTTTACCACTTCAGAAACGTTCTACACAAAGTAGAAACTGCATATAATTACAGAAAAAGAACACGTTTTGTTATGTGTGAATGTGACCTAAAAAAAAGAATTGCATGCTTATGTAAGACTATAAGAAAAGCATGATGTGTCATACTTGTGCTTTGAGTAGGAATTCTGTTTTGTTGAAAGATAAATTTCTAGTAGTTTACAAAATTACTATATGCAAAATAAAATGCGTGGATGGAACATCACTTTACTTAAGCACAGTCAAACCAGAAAATAAAAGCTGAAAATTTCAAAGAACGGCTGTTCATTCTTCTTTGATTTTTGTCTCTTCTGGTTTCAAAAGGGCTGTCAGGGAAAGTTATGATTCTGTTCTCTTTAGCCTAAAACTCGTCTCATCTCAGTGATTAAGAACTTCGGGTGTTCCATGAATGTCAGCCTGTAGAAAGGCGGCTGCCTCTTTCCTACCTCTCATTTAACAGCCTCCTACTTCGCCAGAATCTGCAGAGTGGCTGTGCAGAGAACGCTTTCCATAAAGAAAATTATCAACAGGATGTGTTCATACAAAAGAAAGGGAAAATTAAGCAGATTTCAGGACAATGTGGATTGATTTCCTTCAGACAGTGAATATCTTCTTATCAAGGCTATACAATTAAGGTCCTATACACTTAAATTTTCTTTAAAGTGGCAAATTTTCTTTCATTAAGAAAATTAGAATAATCTGTTCACTCCAATGCCTCTGTGTGTATAATTATTATTTAAACCATGATTATTATGCTTAAGGAATGTCAACCTTGAAGCAGCCCCACCTGGCCGCCACCTCCCACCTTTATTTCAACTTTTGTGATGTTTTCATAAATTATATTCCAGGTTCTCCAAAGTAGATTAAGTGCACTGAAGGCCACAATGAACAGACTCCCATACCCGTGCTCTTTGCTGATATTACCAAGGAAAGAAAGGCTATTTCCTTTCTCTTTAAATCTGGGTTGGCCCGTGGCTTGCTCTTGCTAAGATTGTGTGTGTGTGTGTGTGCGCGCGTGTGCGTGTGTGGTAGTGACAGACTGTCACTTTTAAACTTAGATGGTTTGTTTTTCTCTCGAAAATATGTCCCCACACTGCTACTACATGAATTAGTCTGGGCCAATCTGTAGAGTCTGAGAAATCACATGAAAAATAGTCTCATTGTTCCAGCTGATGCCGAATGACCTCCAAATGAATGAAGACAGTCCAGTCAAATGCAGAAGAGTCACTGACTGGACCCATGGCTGACTCAGAAGCACAAGAAGGTTTAACCCAGATGATGAAATAAATAACTACTGTTTCAAACCTTTCCATTTCAGGAATTGTTACACAGCAATACTGATTGATGCATTAAACAATTCTCTTCTTTAAACATTTTATTTTACCCTAAGATTTCCTGTAGGCCATGGGGTATGTGGGTATGGAATTGTAATACATGCAATATTTTAGAGTTATGTATTAAGACTTTTCTTGTGAACAGAGTATGGGATGCATTACTTTTACTATTTATTCATATCCAATTTATATGACCTCTGTATTAGTCATAACAAGATATCAGCAGTTAGGTAGTTTTAATGACAAAAACTTCTTTCTTGGAATTCTAGAGGCTGATAAGTCCAACATTAAGTTAGAGACTAAGTGATTCCTTTGTGGGGCTATCTTGGTTTCTTTGTGAGGTCTAAGTGACAGGGATGGGAGGGAGGACAGAAAGAAGAAGAGGGGTAGGAAAAGAAAGGAACAATCTGCGTTCATGTCTAATCTTAAAACAAATGATCCAAATCCCCGCAGATCAGAATCCCACTCATATGACTGTGTTTAATTTTAATTACTTCCATACTCCATGTACAGTCTCATTGGAAATAGAGCTCCAGCGTATGAACTTAGAGGATGTATCTCAGTTCATAACAGCACTGCTTAAAGAGGCCTTCCCGTGCTATCTGGTATTTACATTTAGATTTTTCTAGCAAAGGAGATTAAAAGCAAATAGACAAAAGCCATATTTAAGATAGTCTTTATAGTGTTCATTTAAACCTCCCCCTTGCTAATAATTCTTTTATATTCTGTGGCTTCTTGCCATGTCAATCTACAAATTTCTAGTCAGTAGAAATGGAGCATTTTAAATTCAATTCAGCACAAACAGTTTTTCTATAAAGTTAGGGGAAAAATAGTAAACTGGACATTTTCGTCATTTGCAGTCAAAATGACCAGGTCATTTCTTCCCTGCCTCATAGTTTGTTATTACGCCTCATAGTTTACAGAACTATATTTATAATCACCAGTAACATTATCTAGGGTCTCTGAAGGTTGTTTCTTCTTAATGACGTTGGAAAGTTTCTTAAATGGAGTAATTGATCATGTAAAGCATATGGTTTCCCTGGCAACCTCAAGATAATATCCAAACTATATAAACCTCTATCTCCACAGGGGGAAAATGTACGCACAAGAAATTAATTTCAAGATAACCAAAATGACGTAAGCTTTTGTTTGATATAACCAACGCTTATGTTAGCACAGATGCTGTTCTGCTTTAGCCATCTTTGTGCAGGACTTCAGTACCTTTCTTCAGAATGCATTATGCATCATGGTGATCTTTGCGGTATACCTTACCGCCATCTCAAATTATTTTAATTGCTTCAATTGGTTTCTAAAGTAGACTTCAGTAAGATTTTATATTGTGTTAGGCACTGTCTTTAGTTCTAGGAATACAGTGGTAGCTCAACAAAAAAAAAAGGTATGACTCCAGGAGACGTACAGCTAACAGGGAAGATGACAGCTACAAATGAATATGGAGTACACTGTCCAGTGCCACAGTCTGTTATGGAAAAAGCAAATGAAGATAAATGAATAGAGTAGAGGGATCCAGGATCTAAGATTTAACCAGTGTGTGTGTGTGTGTGTGTGTGTGTGTGTGTGTGTGTGTGTGTGTGTGTGTGTGTGTGTATCCTGTCAAAAGAAACAGCCACTGTCGGGATCTTGAAATAGTAACAATTTTGTTTTAAAATGTCAAGCTTAGGTAGTATTCCCTATCCTTTTAATCATATTTTTCTTAGATGTTTTGTTTTATAGAGACAAGGTTTTACATAAGGAGACAGAAGGTTGTTCTCCATGGAGGGTTCTAAGATGAAGCGCTGGAGCACTTGAGTTTGTCTGGCTTTGCCGGGGTGTTCATGTAATCTCAGAGTTGGTGTTAAATTGGAATTTGATTACTTTGGCTCCACTTCTTGTCCAAAGCTCTTTAGAAGTATTTATTGTCATCTAAGACCTTTTGCACACTGTTTTAAACATGGAGGTTAGCTCCTGGGTAGGCAAACCATGGTGCTTACCATCCCCAAACTATGTATTCTTGTTTGTGGTCAGCTTCCAGGATGTCAGGACAGAGACTCTGCAGCGGAGTACACACATTTAAACTCTCGTGCCACCATCTACCAAGGGTAGATGTCAAGCTTATGCTTAAAACCCTCCAGGTTTATTATTGCAAAATAGAGATTCATTCACTCTGAAAATAACTAATTGTGTATCAGTGACACAATTACAGTGACAGATGACTGCTATCACATGCATTTGATGATACATTAACCAGCAAAAAGACCCAATTAAAATAATGAACAGTGAACAGGAATGTTGGAAGATTTATATGTGATACTCATAATGCTTAGAACATCATAACAAAGAAATGTTAAGTGTATATTTCTTTCTACAGAAAACACAACTTTCACTCCAAAACTGCTAGTGACAGCTGATTGTTAAACTAAGGACCTTGGTCCTGGAATGTAACATGTTCCTGTGGGGATCTCTGCAAACACCAAGGCCAACAGAGTGTCAATTCACATGACGCAAGAAGGAAGTCTGATTAAACATGACTCAGTACCCAGTGTTGATTCAAACTTTGAGAGTCTGACACTGGCTCATTTAAATCAAGCATAATTAAGCATGGCACAATTTGGAAAAAAAGTTTCTTGGTCATGATTAAGTCAAGCCTGTGTGCACAACAAAGCTTAAGGCATGACTACGCCAAAACTCTTTGTACATGTGACATCATCCATAAAGACAGGTTCTATAGATTAACTGAGAAAGCAGACTCAAGGTAAACAAAGTATATGATGAGGCATGGGTGAAGTTAGCACTATAGACTGATTGAGATAAGAGTCTGAAGGAGCCAGATGTGGTCTGGCTATACAGACAGCACAGAAGTCGCCAGGTTATTGACCACATCCATTTCCAGATGTGGTCTGGCTATACAGATAGCACGGAAGCCACCAGGCTATGACCACATCCATTTCCAGATGTGGTCTGGCTATACAGATAGCACGGAAGCCACCAGGCTATGACCACATCCATTTCCAGATGTGGTCTGGCTATACAGATAACACGGAAGCCACCAGGCTATTGACCACATCTATTTCCAGATGTGGTCTGGTTATAGAGATAGCACAGAAGTCACCAGGCTATTGACCACATCTATTTCCAGATGTGGTCTGGCTATAGAGATAGCACAGAATTCGCCAGGCTATTGACCACATCCATTTCCAGTCTTTGGGGTGGAAAACATGGTGTGAGTTTCTTTCCTTGAAGAGACAACCCTGAATGTATAACATTCCTGGCTTCCTTAGTGATTATCCCTGAGCACAAGGACCTCCATGCTTCAAAGTATAAACAGCTTCTTGGAGTTTTTACAGTTACAGAACAAAAGAAATTCATAAATCATAGCATGTTTTCAAATATATTTGTTAGGTAGCTCATCAGACATCTGCAGGCTTCTTGGAAGTCATTGCGGATGAAGCCCTCCCCTATGGTCAGTTTATTAAACCTGGAAATAAAGCTTCAGTCTTTTGACTGTTTGAAAGAACGGGATCTGAGTTGTTTATCTGGCCCTGCATGGAGTCTGGACATCTGACCTCCCCAAAAAATCACAAGTTCACTATCTAGCTGAGAGACTCTTGGATAAAGAATAAAGCCATATTATTGCCACACACCCTCTCACCCATGCTTAATAGTTAATGCTACTGGAAATGTCAATCACCTGGACAAGAAAATACCCCTAAGGAAAACCATTTGTTCTAGAGATTTTAAGTAGAAGTTAACACAGTGGTACCTTTGCTTGCCTACTCTCACTCCTAAAAGTGTTTTTCTCCATGGTGGCCTCTGTCCCCTCTTCCTGAGGGAGACTGTTTTGTCTGCTGTGGACCCTTTAGCCATGGTCCACTCTCACCCACAAGAGCCTCCTATTGTTCTGTAATTAACTCTGTCTTCTACACTCTACTCCATGGGTCTCTTCTAATTTATAGACAAGAGATCATGAGAACAGGAAATCTGAGAGAAGGCCAGAGCAAGATCCCACTAACATTGCTGGGAAGCTCAGGGAGGTGGGTTACAGTAGAGCAGGGCAATCTCTGTTGTGGATCTTGGGTGCTGTATGATGATATTCTTAGCTTTTAGGATGGTGAAAGCTAGTGCTCTGTAAAGCTAATACGTTTCAAAGACTTTACCAGTTAGAAAATGAGGACTGTTAGCTCAGACACAGAGGCTGCTGACATAAAACAGGATTCCTATGAGATTACAGATGACCATGCCCAGCTGTTATTGTTCAACCCAGAAAAGAATGTTCATTGAGAAATCTTGTCTCCAAAGACAGTCGGGCTCACCTTGGACAATTTCAGGATGTAAAGACTGCAGACAAGCACTGAGCTCCCTATGGCTACAACAATTTCCTTGCTCCCAAGCCCCTCAACCTCAACTCCTACAGAGTCCCAGCAGGCTTTTCCCTCTTGCAGACCCCTCCATTTCCCACAGGAGAGAGGCTCCCTTTTGGTGTATGTGATTATAAACACAATTGCATATGTTGAAGGACAGACTCTAGTCTTCCTCTGCCTTCTGAATCTTTACGCTGCCTCTGACATCTATATAGCTGTGGCTATTAAGGGAACAAAAAATAGCCCAAGAGAACTTGACCTTTAGTTTTCCAAGATTCCAACTTTTGACAACTATCCAAGTTCTAATCAGTAAATCAACCTTGTAAGAGTTTTAACATACTGTAGTTTTAGAAAACGTGTGAGTGTCTGCTTTCTTTTTTTTTTAACTTGTAAGATGACATTATTTTAAATTCCATTTTACATTTCAACCACAGGTTTCTCTCCCACCTCTCCTGCCAACCCCTCTTGCCTCCCCCAACCCAGTCCTTTCCCCATCCACTCCTTCCAATGGGTAAGGGTTCCCATGGCAAGTAATAAAGTCTGGCACACTAAGTTGTGGCAATACCAATCCCCTCTCCCATGTATTAAGACTGAACATGGCATCCCACCATAGGAAATGGGCTCATGAACCAGGTATAGATCCTGGTCCTACTGCCAGGGACCCCTCAGATAGTTCAAGCTTCACCACTGTCTCCCACATATGGAGGACCTAGTTCAGTCCCATGGAGACTCCACAGCTGTCCATCTAAAGTTCATGAGTTTCCATGAGCTTGGTCCAACTGTCTCTGTAGATTTCTCCATCGTGATCTTGACCTTGCTTACTCATATATTCCCTCCTCCCTCTCTTCAATTGGATTCCCAGAGCTAGGTGTGTTGCTTAACTATGGCTCTCTGCATCTGGTTCCATCAGTTACTGGATGAAGGCTCTATAATAATAGTTGGGATATTCACCAATCTGATGATAGGGGAAGGCCAGTTCAGGCAGTCTATTCACTGTTGCTAGGAGCCTTAGCTGGGGTCATCCTTATGGCTTCTTGGGAATTTCCCTAGCACCAGCTTTCTCCCTAACCTCATAGTGACTCTCTCTATCAAGATCTCTCTTTCATTGCTCCCCCACTCCATCCCTCTCCCCTCTAGACTATTCCTGTTCTTCATTAGGTGTAGAATTATAACTTACATGTCTTTCTGCTTGTCTTTAGAGGTCAATTCAGTGCAGCATAACAATTAAATTTATTGTTTATTAAGGAAAAATTACTATAGCTAAAAGAAAAATTTGTAAGGCAGTCGACTCAGAATGGCAGGCTTGAAAGTACTTTAAAGTACACAAGAGTCTGCCATTTTGATATTCATAGAATACAAACTGAGTTAACCACATCTTGACTTCTGGGAGAATAGGAATTAGTTTAACACTTTAGAAAGAAATTTGACAATATCGAATCAAATTTCATTTAAATACATCCTATAATATAGTATTTAGTAATGAGTCTTGGGCAAAGCAGTGCAAGAATAATGTATTAGGTTATGTATTTCATCATTGCTTCTGTAAGCCTAAAACTAGAAAGAACTCAAGTGTCTACCAAAAGGAGAATGATGAGATGCAGTGCATTTATACAACAGACTACTACATAACAATTGAGGGTAATTAATGAAAAAGTGTGGAGCTATTTCAAAAATGTAACACTGAGTGAAAAGCAGGTCACAATTTTGTAGTGGAATATTAGTTTAAGAAATGTTACATTTGTTTATGCTATGGAATATTTGTTTAATGATGCAAAGATGTGTTTCATTCTTTTATATTTCTTTTGTTTAACTCTGTAAAGCTGTGTTACTTTGCCTCCCTAAAAACACCTGGTTGGTCTAATAAAGAGCTGAACAGCCAATGGCGAGGCAGGAGAGAGAAATAGGTGGGCCTGGTAGACAAAGAATAAATAGGTGAAATCTAGGAAAAGGGATGAGAGTGAAGAATGAGAAAAGGAGGAAAGGGTGAAGCCAGGGGCAGCCACCCAGCCACATGGTCAGACACAGAGTAAGTAAGAAAGAAAGATACACAGAATAAAGAAAGGTGAAAAGCCAGAAGCAAAACTTAGTTAAAGAGAAACGGGCTAATTGAAGTTAGAAAAGCTAGCTAGAAATAAGATAAACCAAAGTCAGGTATTCATAAGTAAGAATAAGTTTCTGTGTATTTATTTGGAAGCTGGGTGGTGGTCCCCCAAAGAGAAAGAAAAAATACAACTACACAACTTTATTCACTTAAATTTTTTTCAATAAATATTTTATTAAGCATTTCTATATGCCAATTACATAAAATTGTTCAAAGTTATAAGACTTCAACACAAAAGGTGGGGGAATGAGCAGAGACAATGGCCTCAAAGAGCCTACATCCCTATGAAAGACAAGATCTAGGATGCAGATAAGTAAGAAATAACAGTGCGATACATCAAAGATGGAGTAAAGAAAAATATGGTTCAGTAAGGTATGAGATTGAAGGAACTGTTTTGTGTAGGATAGACGGAAGAAGGTTTCTGATAAAAATACTCTTTAAGTATAGAACTAAAGGAAGTGAGGGCCAGATAGAGACAATCTTTTCCAGGTATAGAAACCAATCCATTCAGTTTTCCATATCCAAAGATTTCTTGTCATTAGAACCAAACAACTTTGGATCCTAAATAGTAAGGAAAGTAGGTCTGTATACTGAACATGTACATGCTAGTTTATCATGCTGCAGCACACTACATACACATTATAAACCTGATATTGAGTGTAATAACTGACCTACAGATCATTTTAAAGTACAAAGAAAGACTGGGTGAATTATGCACAAACCCACCTTTTTTGAGCATCCTTGGACTTCTGCATCCTCTGAGCTCCTGGTCCCAATCCTCTATGGCTTCTGAGCATAACTACACATGCCCTGACAAAAGATCTTACTGCATTCACAAAATAGCAAGGAGGCCAATGTGATAATGGAAAAAGAAATGAGAAGTAAAAACACACACGTAGGCTCAGTAAAGATTTTGTTTTGCTTTGTTCTGGTATAAAATTAAGAACCATTAGAGAAGGGGAGAGGCAGGGAGAGGAGCAGAGAAAAATGTAGAGTTCAATAAAAATCAATAAAAATGTAAAAAAATTAAAAATATATAAATAAATAAAAAGAACCGTTAGAGATATTTCAAAAGATTAGTTTTATAGGATTTTTTCCACTTAAGAACTGGATTGAAAATCAACTATAAAAAAACAAGAATAAAAATCTGGAGGCCAGTTTCAAGGTTTTTAAATTGTACAAAGGGGGAAAAATGATAGTTTGGAAAGTATCTTTACTTATTGAGCTTAGACTCTGGATTCTAAACATAAACAGGAGAATTTGCCCAAATGTTGAATATATACTAAAAAAGAAACAAATTGTGGGTGGCTTCAAAAGAAAAGAAGATAACTCTTATTCACAGAGATGGAAAAGGCTGTACAGATTTTGATGTTTGTCAAAACAAATAATGCTTCCCAAATATTTTTACATCATAATCTTCAGACTTATAAATGTGTTACCATATTAGGTATGATAATCAATAATCATTGTCAATTTGATTGAATTTAGAAATACTTGAGCATGAATTTTAGGTGTGCCGCTGGGATGTTGAAATGCCTTTGTCTTAGTTAGGATTACTATTACTATGACAGAACATCATGATCAAAAGCAACTTGGGGAGGAAAGGGTTTATTTGGCTTATACATTCACTATCCATGTTCATTATCAAAGGAAGTAAGCACGGGAACTCAAAACAGGACAGGAACCTGGAGGTAGGAGCTGATGCAGAGGCCATGAAGTGGTATTACTTTCTGACTTGCTCCTATGACTTGCTCAGCCTGTTTTCTTTTAGAACCCAATACAACCAGACTAGGGATGGTACCATTCACAATGGGCTGGGCCATCCCCATGAATCACTAATTAATAAAATGCCCTACAGCTTGCTTACAACCTGATCTTGTAAAGGCATTTTCTTAATCGAGGTTCCCTCCTCTCAGATGATATTATCTTTTATTAAATTGACATAAAACTAGGCAGCATGCCTCTCATTGTTATATATACATGGATACTATCTCTTCCATTATAGCTTCTCTCTGGCATTGAAATAATGCTGTTCTCCTCCATGGCTCTGCCTATCCTATGCAACTCCTCTCAGATGTTGAAGAACTGATTCTTTAATCCCTTATGGCCTCATCACACTGTCTCTACTACCATGCTGTATCTCCTCAATTGCTCTTCCACTTCAAGGACTGAACATGTCCCCTCTAATAGTAGTGAGACACCCCAATCGTGCTCATTCTAAAGGTTATTTTCATATCAGCTCCTTTCCCAGCCCTGTATTTAGTTCTAATAGAAAAAAACTCTGTTAAACCAACAATAAAAATTTGGGTGCCCTTGAAAAGCATGACTACTTCAAAGACAAACTGTTTCAAAGTGTTCAGGAAATGATGAAAGATGTTAATTTCTCATGGTTTTACAATAACTAGTTCATAGATGAATGTAACATTTAAGCATGACATTGATGACTCAGGAGGTAAAAATGCTGAGTCACGTTTTGGAAGAAGAGTTGAAGCTCATTATCTTTATAATTGTATTAGGAACAGTTAAAAACAAAAGAGAAGAGTCACTCTGCCACTTACATTTAGGTCATACATATTTAAGTGGAACTATTCGAATAGGAAAATGCAAACTAAAAACTCATTGAGATACGATTACACCAAGGCTCAGAAAAATGTCCGTGTGTGTGTGTGTGTGTGTGTGTGTGTGTGTCCTTCAGTGTATATGTATCTATGTGTGCTCTATCACTGAGCTAAAGCCCCAGCTAGAAAAACATTGTTTTAAAGAGCTAGATCTTAAATGTTAAAAGCTTTACAGGACGTATCTTATCCATCACAGCAGTCTTGACTCAATCATTGTAAAACCAAAGCAGTCATAGAATGTGTAAACTAGTGAACATGCCTGTTTCAGTACAGTTCATTTGCAAAACAAAATACATGGGGATAGAGTTCAAGGGCACAGCAAGTGCTAAACAAAGACGAAATCCCAGGTTCAATCTCTAGCATGCAAACCACCAAACACACATGCACACACACATACACACACACACAAGCATTGCACGCACAGGCACAATGGTAGGCTAAATTTGTTGAAGGTTCGGTAATCCTAACACTATAATCTCTAATGTGCTTAAATCTAAAACACTAATTCTACCAAGTGCTGAAAATACGGAATTCTCCTAACTAGACCCACTGGTGGGAATGTAAATAGGATAACCACTTTAGAAAATGCCTTGATACCTGTTTCAAAATTTACATATACTACTATCACAATCACACCTCCTAGTCATTCTTCTAGGTTTTTAAAGAGAACTGGAAGTACTCAGGCTTAGACACATTGCTCAGAAGATAACTATACACACTCCAGACATTAGGAATGACTCAAATCTCTAGCAACAGGCAAACGGATAAACAAATTCCAATATGTCTATGCAATAAAAGAAAATTCAGCCACCAAAACAATAGATTATTAATATTCACTCCATATGGATTCATCTCAAAATAACTTCTCAGAGTGAAAGTTGCTAAGCAATAAAAAGGACTTAGAAATTCACTTGTATAAAACTCTAGAAGCAAAAATAAAACCTGAGAGAAGATAACGCAGATCAATAGCTCATTGAAGACAAGGGTGGAGGCAGGGAGGCCACAGAAAAAGGATTAGAAAGGTTACAGGGAAATATTAGAGAAAACTGAAAGCATTCATTATCCTAGAGTGATGGTTTCTTGACTATGTGTGTGTGTTTGTGTGAGATTCATAATATATGTGTTTCATAATATATAAGTAGCCTTATTACAAAAATATGTATATACTAAAACTTAATAAACTATAACATCACCTCAGATACATGCAAAAATAACCAAGAGAAAGCCAAAAAGAACATGGGAACCAGTCTTTCCTGTGCATTCTGAAGCATACAGGGCAAGCCTCCTGCTTAAGCATCTCCACAAAGTTGTATACACATTAGTGGTAGGATTTAATTTGAAAAGTTATTAGAATCTTAAATAAAAATGAGCTACAGAGGATGGTGTAACTAATGTCTCATATGCGGCCTCATGTTGAAAGATTCTAGCATAACTAATGAATAAAATTTGTGCTGTAACATTTTTCTCATTTAAATGTCATCTTGACTATATTAATAGGTGACTTTCTGTGAGCTTTAAGCAGTGACAACAGTGACTCATTATTTAAGAGTTAAAACCAACATAACTACACTAAATGACCCAAGGGAGCCATCCTCATTAGCATGATAATTCAGTCAAGCAGACTTAAGTAAACTTCAAAGAGCGAATGCAAGGATTTTATTAGAAGTGTGATGTTCTGGGAGAGCAGATGTTAGTATCTCTTTTCACAAAGTAAAATTCTCTCATTCTATGAGCACAAAATTGGCTGACATCAGATTACATTAGAACTCTCTCTCTCTCTCCCAAACTCTCTCTCTCTTTCTCTCTCTCTCCCTCTTCCTCTGTCTCTCCTTGAATAAATATTGAAACAATAAGCCTCTGTGATTTAAATCACAAACAAGGAGCCTCTGGTTACACCCATGGAGATACCTCCCATTGCACAATTCCCAGTGTCTGGCTCCCAGTCTGACTGCACTGAGGGAGCTCAGTAAACAGAAACAGGGTCTCCCTAGTAGCGCTTGCTTTCAAAATGCCAGTACTTTAGAGTAGCTTTAAAATGACTAATGCTTAATAAAGCAATCAGTGGATGGATAACCTTTCACAGCTAGGAGCTTTGGGGACATCATAAGTACTAGAAAGCACAGCAATAAGATGCTACAATAAAAGAGGACACCAGTGAGGACACTTATCATATGCCAGGTATTGTGCAGATAAATAACAACTGTAACAACTTTACAGCTGCTATTTCCTTCAGACCTCCCAACAACTCTGTGAGAGAAAGACTGCTGTCATCACTCTAGGCTGAACTAAGCTATTAGCTATGCATTTGTTAAGGAAATGGACTACAGTTTACACTTGCCTATATGCAGAGACCAGCATGTTTTCTAACCCTGCTAGAGTTCTGAATGTATTGCATTTGAAATAAGGACATCAAGTACCTGGCTCAGAGCCTTGAGCCTTGCAAACAATGAAGTTAGGACTCATGCTTAGACCACTAGACTAGATTCCACTTGCTTTACTACTCACTCTCTACGTTCACAAACACTAGAGTAAACTGGCCAGGTGTGGTAGTGCCCACCTGTAATCCTAGCAATTAGGAGGTGGAGGGAAGACAATCAGAAGTTAAGGTCGTGACCAGCTACACAGAAAGTTCAACGCCACACTGAGCTTCATGAGACTGTATCAAAAAACAAAAACAAACAAAAAACTACCAGATAAAACCTAAGCGTCCAATGAAATGAAAGTGATTAAATACATTTGACTAGTTTCTTCTATAGAGAAATATACAACCATTAAAATGGTTAACTAAAAAAAAAACCTAAAAAGCTGGATGGAACAATGCTCATATGTTAATAGGAAAAAAAGAAAAGAATCATCTGTTCTTTGATTATAATTATGCAAAAATAATATATCTATATTAATAAAAGCTAGAAAAGAGCAAAATATTAAGCAATATATTGTATTGCAGTTGTATATAATATTTTGAATTTTTATTACTGTTATTTAATATAGTCTTCTAAGAATTTACTTTTAAAAAGGGGAAACAGTATGGCAGCACATGCTTGTGTGCAGGAAAATGGAAAGGGAAGGTGGAATCAGCCAAAAGACTGGAAGCCCTTAGTTTACCTTTGCTTCTTTCAGCTAATGCCCAGCCAGTCCGAGGGCCATATTCTCATGGACTTCCTCAAGTCCATTATTCTCCATTATAAAAGCCTAAGTTCCCTTGCTAGCCACATTGAATTACTATAGACTCCACTGGGCACATGTCACTATCAATAGAAACATGGTAAGGGTCAAGTTATGACTCCTACTTGCTAGTGTTTGAATCTCAGTTGCATTTCTAATCAGCATGAAATAAGAATTGAGTCAAGTCACTTAGTGCTTTCAAACATCTGTGCTGTTGATTATGACACAATAGTATTAATAGCTTATGATTCATTGAGTTATAAGAAGATTAGTTGAGGAAATGTAAACAATGTGTATAGTCCATAATTAGTGCTCATTAAGGGCACATATCACTAAAATAATACTCATTGGTAGTATTCAGTTTCCTTATCAAAACCGTCAGGAAATCCTGGGTGCTTCCTACAGACTTGCTAACTTACAAAGCTTTCCATGAGTCCTCATCAGCCAAATCTCTGTTCTTACCTTCTTATGTTGTCAGAGGTTTCTGTCCTGCCCGGTTGCCACAGTCGTTAAGTCCCAAAGAAATCACAGAGGTCTACATTAATCATAAACTGATTGGTCCATTAGCTCAGGCTTCTTATTAACTCTTATAAATTATATTAACCCATTATTCTTTTCTATGTTAGCCACGTGGCTTGGTACCTTATTTGGTGAGGAATTCAAATTTTGCTTCTTCTGTGGCTGGATCACGACTGCAGACTAGGACTTCCTTCTTCCCAGAATTCTCCTGTTCTCATTGACCTGCGTCTACTTCCTGTCTGGTTGTCCCACCTATACTTCCTGCCTGGCTACTGGCCAATCAATGTTTATTTAAAATATAATTGATAGAATACAGACCATTGTCCCCAGCATGTTTTTACAGGATTATTTCTCTCTCCCCTTGTGTTCTTTATCAAGCTTCGGGTGATATGAGAAAAATGAATCTGGTATGTTCGATCAATTTGACATATTTTTCTCATTTGATACTTGTAATTTTAAGTCTGTTAAAATAGAATGTTCTCTGGGTAGACCAGTTGCTTTTCTCATTGCTGTGACAAAATATCTGGAAAAAAATACTCAATTAAGGACAGATCTGTTTTTGATCACAGTCTAAGGGAACATAGTTCATCACGGTGGGGAAGGCAAGACAGTACAAGCATAACACAACTAGCCACATTGCTTCTGCAGTCACAAACCTGGAAGAGGTGAATGACAGTGTTTAACTGAGATTCTCTTTTTTCCCTGGTTTGTTGTTGTTATTTGTTTGTTTGTTTGTTTTGGGTTTTTGTTTTTTGTTTTGTTTTTGGAATCACAGCTCCTAGGCTCCTGGGCTTCTGGGTTCACATTCAGGGTGGAGCTTCCCTCCTCAGTTAAGCCACCCCTGAAATACTCTATGGACACACCCAAAGGCATGTCTTATAAATGTTCTAAGTACTTATTAATCTAATGAAATTAACAATCAAAGGTAACCATCACAACAAGGCTATTCAGCTAGGAGAGTAAATCAATAAATTTTTATGAATCATTTAATGAGAAGAATAGGCTGCTGCCATGGCCAAAGAATTCCAAGGGTTGGGAAGAGGGCTCAGACAGTAAAGCGACTGCTGTGTAAGCATAAGAACTGAGCATGATCCCCAGGACACTCAGAAAATAAACGGCACAGTGGTACACACCAGCAACCCTACCTAGCATTGGGGAGCTAGAGCTAAGTCGGTCCCTGGGGCTTGCCAACCTGCCTAGTCCACTCATCAAGTTCTAGGTAACTGATAGACCCTGTCTGAGGCCAGTGCCTGAGGAATAGCATATGAGTTGCTCTCCAGCCTACACACACACAGCTAATACATATATACATTTGAACACACAAGCATCTGGACACACATTTAAACACAAATACAAAAAAATAGACATGAGGACTCAGAAGTTCTTATATCTACTTGTCATCACTTAATTCATTCATCTAGCATGTGAAAAAGTCAGATGGATCTTGCTGATTGACACTGAACTAGCAGAAACAACCAATGTTATCCCAAGTTACAGATGCTATCCCAGGCTTGATTCTTTAGGATAGAATATCAGTGCAGCCCTAGACATGTTACATATGCCTTCTGATTTGCTGAACATATTCTCGTCCACAGTCATAAGGAAGAAAACTCTGAAGAAGTTCCATTTACTTGGTAAGGGTTAGTAAGCAATAGCATCACTGCATTTGTTTGTTTGTTTTTGCTGCCTTCTTCTACCAAGACAGGAAATGAAGGAGGTTAACCAACCACATGCTCCCTATAGAAAATCAGGTTAATATACACTTCAGTGACATCACATTAACTATGACTGATGAGTGACAGGTAACAAGTACTCTAGATGACTTAAGAAACAAGCTTCCCAGAAATGGAGATACAGGGCCTGCTGTATCCATGAACTTCTCTAGGGCACTCTAGTCTGTGACTTAACACTTCACACAGAATATCAATAGGAACTCAATGCATTAGCATCTCCCTTGTGTTTTGGAAGCAAAAGTTCTATAATTGATAATACCAACAACTATCCTGGTTGTTTGGTTTTATTATTTTGTTTTTTGTTTTTGTTTTTGTTTGTCACTGTGATACAAGCTAGAGTTATCTGGGAAGAGGAACCTCAACTGAGAAGATGCCTACATCAGATTGTCTATATACTAGTTTGTAGGACATTTTTTTTATTAATGATTGATGTAGGTTAGTACAGCCTACAGTGGACAGTGCCACTTCTGGGCAGATGGTTCTGAGCTGTATAATAAAGTAGGATGAGGAAACCATAAGCAGCGAGCCAGTAAGCAGTGTTCTTCCCCGGCTTCTGCTTCAGTTCCTGCCTCTAGGTTATGGCCTTGAGTTCCCACCAGGACCTCAATCAGAGATGGAACCAATCTGAGAGTTATAAGAAAAAAACAGACCCATTTACTCTCTAACTTGCTTTTAACTACTGTGCTTTATCACAGAAATAGAGACTTGAACAAGACATCAATCTCTTTAACTAACAAAAGTACTGTATATATTGCAATGGAGTGAAAGGGGCACTTCTGTCTGCTAAGGTGTATTAGAACACTGGGGTCTTGGGAATCAGCGCTCCCTGTATCCAGAACTCTGTACCACTACATCCTTACTGTGTGACTTGAGCAAGTCACGTTGTCTCTATGATCTTCACCTCTCTCATCTGTAGACTGAGTATAATACTAATACCCCACAGACTAGTTATGAAGGCTATGATAAGCTAATACATAAGGCACAGATAATGTTAGCTATCATTTTTATAAGATTGAAAGTGTTTCCAATATCATAGACTGAGTAGTTTAAAAAGATGGTCATATCAGAATCCTAGAAGATGATTATATATTTACATTGGTTCACAAGTTCATTTTGGTGAATTCAATGGAAAGGATTAAGGGTTACTTTTAACAAAGAAAATGTAAGGATGGAGGATAGCATCACAAAGCCCTGGGTTCAATCCCTAGCATTGGATAAATACTGTGTGTGGTGGCAAACAACCTCAGAACTGAGGAGGCAGAAGTAGGGGGCATCTGAAATTCAAGGCCATGTGCTACATAGTGAGTGGGAGACCAGCCCGGAATGTGAGCTTTTGTCAAAAAGAGAAAGGGCAGGGCGGAAGAGAAAATTGATTTTCCTTCTTTATAGTATATAAATAAATAAAGTCAGAGTTGGAAAATATTTTTTAAAAAAGTCTGCTGAGATATTATTCAAAGAGAGGTGAAGGTGGCTAGGAACGGGATGAACTAATGAGTCAATAAATGTCTTCTTCCTGTGTCATTTGTTTAGGGAGTCCCTCAGGTTTCAGTAGAAACCTCCAGCTCACAGTAGGGGGGCATAGGACTGGTTTACATGACACTCAGCACATCGTGATCAAGGGACTGTGTAGGATCATAAACACTGTCAGATGGGCAACAGAGTCAGGCTCCTTGAGTCAGTGCCTCATCCCACAACTATATGCACAATCCTGGGTCTTGCTAACCTCCCTCCCATACTCCTAAATTTCACCATCCCTAAAACAAAATGTAGTATTTTATATGGTCGCTATAAAATGATATCAGTAAATGATCAGGCATATGTAGAGTGCTTAAACCAGTACCATGCATAAGGTGAACCTTGTGTAAGTACACAGAGATGCAGCCTACAAATGGGATGCCAGATGTCTTTCAAACTCGCTGACTTGATCCACTTTGTTCTTAGTTGTTATGGATGATATATTTAACTGGCTTCAAACTTTTTCTTATGAACTATTTTAAAGATCTATCTAATTTTTAATTATGCAAATGGTTTTGTGTGTGTGTGCGCGCACGCACATACACACATGCCACATGCATGCAGGTCCTCACAGAGGCCAGAAGAGTACATCAGTTCCTCAGAATCAGAGTTTAGGCAGTTGTGAGCCACCTAAAATGGGTGATGGGAATTAAACTCTAGTCCTCTGAAAGAGCAGCAAGTACTTTTACCTGCTGAACCATTTCTTCGGCCCCCTCAAGAACTGTTTCATTGTTTATAAACATGAGAGGAGGGAAGGCAAGATGTTGAACCATCACAAGCATTCCCACAGGAGGTGATTGTCACCCCCTAAGTGAAAACTGTTTACACAATCCTGCATTCTATTTTCCCAAAATTGATAAAAGACCTGAATACCTTCCTCTAAAACAATTACATTTATGTTGGCCATTCATAGGCTTGAACACATTAACTGTATCTGAATATTTTAGAATGTAAATATAAGGGACAGCCTTGCAAAGCTATGCTCCTGGTACCCTGCAGGGAAGTGATGAACAATGAAGTTGCCAAGCCAGAGAGTCCTCTCTTGGTGCAGTAGAGACTCCCAGAGGCATTTTTTTCAACATAACAGGGACAGCATAAACAAACTGTTCTCTCCAAAACAGTTTAAGAAGTGGTCCCCAAACAGAGGCATCCTGGAAAAGCTTATGTACCCCAACAATCGCACACCCAAGACACACACCTCTGACATTTCCACTTGTGTTATAGTCATGGATGGCACATGGTATTTCAGTAAAACACTCAACAGAAGCCCTCCAAACCCTAAGAGCCAGGAAAGACTACAGCAGTAAACAGGAAGCACATAAAATGTTGCCATTTGGGACCTACAGCATTCTCAAATTTTCTTTGATAGTGAAATTGCCATCTTGGATGACATCCCTCTTAAATAATTATGTGATAATATTTCAGAAACTAGTCCTAGAGGAAATTCTCATCTACTCACCCATCCCTCAAAGACTTGAAGTCAGTCAGACGAAGGCCAAGAGCAGACCTATATCTAGATGACAGAAGGCAAGAAAGTGACAGGTTACAAAGGCAAGACATAGGTCACAATTTTCTAATTGTTGGGGACGTGTTGCTTTTCTGTCATGGCACGACTGTCAGGGACATGTAGGGGCAATCATTCTACTACTGTCCTTTAACTAAATTTAACATGCCATGCCTAGGATAAAAGTTTACCAAGACAGTCACAGTTCCTGCACATTGCCTTCCATTTCACAATTCCACAGTTCTGTTGTATACACAGATCTAAGGTCACAGGCATATGCTGGAATGCCTAGGCTTTTGTGTCTCTAAAACAATGATTTTGACAGAGATGTATGGATAGTAATAGGAAAAAAGATAGTTGATTAAGTGGAAAAACACTCCTGAATTGTTTCTGAGCTGGAACCCAGGTTCAAGGCCCAAAAGATTCTGAACTGGAGGTGAACCCCCTGACTTCATATGGGTTATTTACATATAAGGCATTCTTTCTGGCAAAGCCCATTTTGTTACATGTAAATGGTCAGTGGGGGTTCCAGTACTCACCTGCCATTGAATTCTTCCATGTGTTGATATTGATGCTTCTAGAATGTCCCTTTCAGCCTTATCCCCCTTCCTAAGGTCTATATTTACCATTTTTTCCTGCCTTCTAGTCTGCCAGGGGTCTGATTTTGCTTTATGGCTCTTGGCTTGTAAATGTTGATGAAATACGAGAAATGTGCCCCCTCTTCCTTTGTGCTAGATTCCTACAGCAGTACACCCAACCATGCAACTGTCCATGAACAGTCCAACATAGGACTGGCTCTCTGAAACAAGGGTCAGGCAGACAGCTACAAACAAACACTGTAGTTTCTTAAGGTTAGATACAATGCCTAAGTGGCAGATCCTGATGTGGGAGTCCCCTCTGTGTGCTGTGATTACCATTAATGAATAAAGAAACTGCATTGGACCTATAGCAAGGCAGAACTTAAGTAGGCAGGGAAAGCTAGGCTGAATGCTGGGAAAAAGAAGGACGGAGTCAGAGAGACACTATGGAGTCGCTGACAGAGATAGAAGTAAGTCACTGTCACATGGCAATACACATATTCATAGAAATGGGTTAAACTAATATATAAGAGTTAGCCAATAAGAAGCTAGAGCTAATAGCCAACTGTGATTTAATTAATACAGTTTCTGCGTGATTATTTTGGGTCTAAGCTAGCCAAGCGGCCAGGAATAAACAAGCGGCTCAACCAACAAGATCCATCTCCAGTCAGAGTTGTGGCAAATTGTCTATGCCCTCCAGGACTCAAATATGCCATGTGTCTCAAGCCATATTCCACCAGTGACAGTAACTGAGCAGAATGTCCTAAGCAACATAATTAGGTCAGAAACAAAGCCTCAAACCTTTTGAAGAAGGTCTAGAAACACCTGGAAAACCATGTGTTTTTTACTTACTTACTTACTTGTGATAAATAATAGATGGGGTAGTTAGTGTTCTCATCTGAGTTGTAGGAAGTAACTAGTCCAAGGTTTTAGCGGCAATGATGACCTAGATAACAGTGCCTGGACATCCAGCGACCCTGTTACCAGATCTCTCTGGAGGATCTGGGAATATTTGTTTCTTGATGGTGCCTGAACCGTGGTGGTAAATGATGCCAGTGATGGCAATCTATCACTATGTCATGGGAAAGCCAATCCAGTGCAGTGGAGTTGACACCAGAGGCAGCATGAGCTACTTCCAACTGGCCTGTGCCACGATCCTTTCTCCTCCAGTCTCATCTTGCTTCCTCCCACTCAAGGTTTCTGGTGCTAAATACCAAAGCAGAGAAAAATTTCTCTGTACTGCCGTGGAGCTCCCATCCAAGTGTAGGCTGCTGTAGGTAGACTTGGCACTTGTGAAGTTCTCATGAAAACAAAAGTGTCTGTCTGTTTTATTGTTTAGTCAGGAAGACAGAAATCTCAAGTGACTCACTCACTATGAGCAATGAAGAAATGTACAAACTCCTTGACAACAGGTTGATCGTTGTGCAATTTGTCCACTGCATACATGGGCATGAGCTAAGCAAACAGCACAGAAATAATGAGTGAAGGGTAAGATTCTTGTTCTCTTGTCAACTTTTAATATTTTTAACAAAGGATTTTTTTTCCTGTGATGACTGATATTTTCTAATATGTCAGAAGCCTTCCCAGTTTGAGTTCTGTGACAGTCTTATCACCCATGAAATCCCCAAGCTCCTCCAAATCAATACAGCTGGTCCTCTCAATAGATCTATGAAAGCCTCATTTGGTGTTTCCCTGTACAACAAAAGTATTGTATGTTTTGGGGCACAACTGCTGATATTTCCCAATGTCAGATGTGAGATAAAACAATAGTAAGGCCTACACAAAACACTCCTTTAATCTTGTTTTTTTTTTCCATAAAAGCTTTCCAGTCAAGAAATACAAGTCTAGGACTCCATTTGATTTGGACTTAATAGCAATGATTAATGAGTGGGACCTCATAAAATTAAAAAGCCTCTGAACATCTAAAGAAACCATCAGAGTTGGGTGGTGGTGGTGCCCACCTTTAATCCCAGCACTCAGGAGGCAGAGGCGGGCAGATCTCTGTGAGTTCAAGGTCAGCCTGGTCTGCAGAGTGAGTTCCAGGACAGGTTACAAAGCTACACAGAGAAACCCTGTCTTGAAAAACCAAAAAGAAAAAGAAAGAAAAGAAAAGAAAAAAGAAACAATCAACTGACTAAAAAGGAAGCCCACAGAATGAGAGGTAACCTCTGCAGTCATACATCTGACAAATTATTAATATCCAGAATATATAAGTAACTCAAAAAACAAGGGAAAAAAGAATTATCTGTTCAAAAGGTGTGCTAAAGATCTGAACAGAGTTCTAAAAAGAATTTTAAAAAGTGGTGAAAAACTATCTCAAAAATTTTCCAGCCAGATCTGTCCTGAACACCTCCTCCTTGAGGATTAGCTTCCAAGGTCCATGATAACTCTAAGAGTGTAACAGTGGTGCTCATATCTTAGCAGTAAACAACAACTCTTTAATTAGACTTAAAACTTATTTAACAAGAGGAAGATTAGGCCAGGTGCTGGAAACCTAGCCAAGCCAGGGCAAGTGTAGCCATGGTCTTAAAGGAGAAGCTACTACTGTCACTTTACTAAACTAGCATAATTCCTAAATCAGCATCCTAAATATTTCTCCTTAAACCCACAGATAAGTATAGTTCTCTAGCATCATCAAAGAATAATCTCTTTGGAAAAGAAGGAGTGTATTACAGAAAGCACAGTCGGTAAAAATGAAAGAAAAAATGATTTTGAGGTGACAGCCCCAAATGATAAATCTGCAATACAACTCTTACACCTAAGGCTCAAAGCACATTGTGGAAGAGGGAGCAAAAAGATTATAAGAGTCAAAGGAACCGAAACTCTGTTGTGAGATTAGAAGTGATAGGGAAGTTTCACCCACTAAAATACTCCAACAATATGGCTGCCTAAACAAGACTTGAGCAAGTATAACAGCAATAGACATGCTAACATGGGAGAGGGATGTCTCACAGGACTCTACTCCTAAACAAAGAACTAAAGCAACTAAAAAATGCTGAGAGTGAGTGAAATAGTCTTTCCCAAAGATGAGCCCCTAATTGGTTATCTAATGGTCAGCCCTGAAATCATATACATACAAGTAACACTAAAAGTAATGAACAAGGTGTGTGTGTGTGTGTGTGTGTGTGTGTGTGTGTGTGTGTGTGTAACAGTAACAAAGGAAAAGAGGCCATGAATTTGAGAGGGAGTCAAGGATAGATGAATACATAAGAGGGACCAGAGGGAAGAAAGGGAAGGTGTAAATCCAACACAGGGGAATGCCAAAATCTAAAATTTCGATGTTACTTTCTGCTCCTTCTTTCTTTAAAACATGTGAAGATAGTGTGTGCCAGTAATGGTTGAGTAATTTCAAACATTTTCTTCTGGGAAAATTATTCATTTTTAGCAAAGACTTCATATGCTCAAAATATAAATACTTACAAACATATTTTCATCCATAAAGGAAGACATGTCTTCTGCTCCCAGGTCCCTGTAACATTACTGTGTCAATCAAGGGGGTAAAGGAGCTAAACAATGATTGTGGTCATAACCCAGAAACTAGGTCCACAAAAAAAAACCCTGAAATTTAATCACAATATATAAAATGTTTCTCCCCGCAAACCTTAGAGAAAAATTTGGTCAGACTTACTTAAACTTTAGACTAAAATCCTATGACCTCAATTCCTACCACTTCACAGAGCCTTTCTCTTCAACAACAACAAAAAAGTTTTTCCTCAACACGATATCAAACCACATGCTGTTACACAAGAAAAACACAGCAAGTATTATAATCAAACTTTGAATATGATGCTGATAATTATCACATTAGAGAATTTTAAATAACTCTCATTAATTTCCTTAGCATTCTACTGGTGAAAGGAAACAGCCTTCGAGAACAGATGGGCCTAGGTAAGGATGCTGTGTTGTTGTTGTAGTGTAGTCTGCAAGCATGTGGTTCTTTTTTAATTTTTTTATTTATTTTTAGCATGTGGCTCTTATAAAAATAAGCTATGTAGTACGCTAAAAACTATATTGAGAGATTAAAGAGAAAAGAATAGATGAAAGGAGAATCTTGAGGTCAAAGCCAGCCTGGACTACATGGCAAAACTACCTCAAACAACAACTGCAAGCCACAAACTGAAGAAGAGATAGAAAATACAAACTAAGAAAGAATTAAAAGCAAGCCATAGGAGAAAAACAAACCAAAAGTATGTTAAAATCCCATCTCACTCTAGTCAGATGAACTACCATCAAATAAACAGACAAGAGCCAATATTGGAAAAGGTAGAGATAGGGAACTTACTCACTATTAGTGTGAGTGTAAATCAGCTTCTTCAACAGCTGAAACAAAGAACTTCCCTATAATCAATCCTTACCATTTCTATGTATATATCCCCAAAGAACGTAAATCAGTAGATAATGGAGATGCCTGTATATCCATGCTTATTGTAGCACTGTTCATGATAGATGAGACATGAAACGGGACTAGGTACACATCAAGAGAAGAATGGATAAGGAAAATGCTGTGTTTGTATATAATGAAGTTTAATTCTGTCATAAAGAAAAATCAGTTACATCACTTGCAGAAAAATGGATGGATTTGAAATTATTACGTTTAAGTGAAATAAGCCCATCCCACAGAAATATGTATCATGGTTTTTGGTTTTCGGTTTTTCCTTTTAGGTGAAAGCTAGAAAAAAGAGGGCACAGCATCAAGCTAAAAGAGAAGCTAGAGATGCGGGAAGAGAAAGAGAAAACAGGGAGAGTAGATTAATAAAGAATAAAAGTGGGAAAGAAGAATAAAACCGGAAGGGTTTAGGCTGTAACACTGTGTAATGTACAACCTAGAAGGAGTAAAAGAGGCGTGAGTATGGTCAAATTGCATTATATGTATATGTTGGGGAAGGAGGCTGCTTGGTCGCTCCTGGCTTCAGAGACCCAAAATAATCACACAGAAACTATATTATTTAAATCACTGCTTGGCCAATCACTTAAGTGTATTACCAGCTGGCTCTTATATTGTTGGTTAACCCATTTCTATTAATCTGTGGCTTACCAACAAGGTTCTGTCCAGTGTCTGTCTCCAGCGGGGCTACATGGCTTCTCTCTGACTTCCCCTTCCTCCTCCCAGCATTCGGTTCAGTCTTCCCCACCTAGCTCTATTCTACCCTATCACAGTCCAAAGCAGCTTCTTTATTCATTAACCAATAAAAGCAACCCATATACAGAAGGACTTTCCACACCATGCATGTATGGAAATGTCATAGTCACTTCCTTTACTCTGTACAATTAATATGTGCTAAGAAGGGGCAAGAACATCCCAGAACTATAGACACTTCAGTAAATGTAACAGAGAAGCAATTCGAATTTAACATCAGTAGGGAGGTAAGGGAAGGAAGGAATCAAGCCTGTAAAGAATCAGTGGATAATAACTCCCACAAATTAGTGGCAGACAAAAAAAAAAAAAAAAAAAAAAAAAAAAAAAAAAAAAAAAAACAAAAAAAAAAAAAAAAAAAAAAAAAAAAAAAAAAAAAAAAAAAAAAAAAAAAAAAAAAAAAAAAAAAAAACTACAAATCCAAGATGCTCAAAGAACACAAACCAAAAAGCAAAGCAATAAACAAATGTAAAGCTACTATTCCTAGACATGTCATTTTCAGGCTACACAAAAACCAAAGACAACAAAAAATGTTGAAAGAAACGTGAAAGGAGTTAATGATATCCTTGTACAGGAACAAAAATAAAAATCACTTTGACCTTCTAGTCAGAATCATGCACGTCTTCACACCCCTATGAAAATGGGTGCTTTGCCAAAATGATGATGTGGGTTCCTGTCAGATATGCCATGCAGGGGGAGTTCATCACAGCATAATTTCTGTGGAGAAGAGCTCATCAGTTTCTTACTAAACAGAATCACTTATTATGTCTGATCACTCTCCTGGATATTTAACCAGCTTATTTCAAAATTCACATCCACACAAAACCCTGTGTGTGAACATTTCCATTGACATCAACTGAATTCCTTCTTTTAAATCTTCAGAAAGCATAAAAAGAAAAGTTGTTGCTGTGTAAGAAGCGGGAAGGACCTAGAGAAGGATGAAGGAGGTGAGGCAAAGAACCTATTCTTGACACTGCCACTATGGATGTGTGACAACCTTTTGAAGGCCCACAAAACCTCATTAAGCAAAGGATGGATGCAAATCATATAAATTTAAGGCATGGTTTCAGAGGCTGGAATCCCAGGATGGAATAGAGATTATGATCAAGTGATCTGACTGAAGTGCAAACAATGAGCAGGCCCACCAGAAGGAGTGGGCAGTTGGCAGGCTGCCATTCACTGCATCTTTGGAAAGAAGTCAGTAAGACTTGTGACTAAAGGAAAAGTGCATAAGCTGTATGCTCTGGGTGTTAAATCTGTCTCATATGGGGGTATGAGTCATCCCATCTGATACAGTTATGCATGCATGATAGGAATCAACAATTCAGAAAGTTTATATTGAGACCCATTTTCCTTGCTGTTGGAACAGGGGTTTAGAAAAATGGAAGACGACACCAGGGTGATTTTTGTGAGTGGATTAGAGTAGAAGACATTAGTATTCATGTTAGCAAAACATAGACTGATGACATAGAGAAATATTTACACACATGTATAAATATTGAAATTTTCATGCACAAATATATCCAGGCTTCTACCTACTGACAAATCCCAGAAGCAACAGCAGTCAACAGCAGCAAGCACACTCTCCTGAAGACCTTTGTTTTAAATACTATTCTAACAACAAGCATAAATCTAGTTAGTAGAACTGACAGCTCCTAAGATTGTGACAGGAAATACACATAATTCTTCTGAAGCATCTTAAATGGATAGTTAATAAGGAGTTGTCACACACACACACACACACACACACACACACACACACACACACACACTGGTAAGATATGTCAACCAAGGAGTTGTCGAGGATATGTCAACCAGGAATCAACCAAGAATTCCTAATGACCAAAGACGAAAGAGTTTGACTAATGATGTAATTTGAACAGTATTGCATTATAAGCTCCAGTATAAAATATTCATGAGTTCAAGTTGATATAAATATATGATTGACTGAATAAATAAATGAAAGATAAGCAACAGTTATTCTCTGGGGTAGAATTCCAAATAATTCACGTAGCTCCTGCAATCCTTTCCCAAGAGGGTGAAAATTAAACTTTGCATTCAAGTGGGAGACAATTGAGAGCATGGGCTACGCATATGAGAAAATGAGGGGAAAAAAACAGGATAGAAATGGGGAGATAACACAAAGAATAACTGTACAGTGAAGAAGCCTGAGGTGAATGACCTCAGCCAGGTCACATGAATGGCAATGCATGTTTCTAGTATTCACATCCCTACCCCAAACAGAGTCCGGCTATGTATCCTAGGCTAGTCTTGAACTTCTTTTTCTCCTGTTTCAGCCTCTCCAGCAGCTGAGTTCTACCGCATCTTGCTGAATCATTTGTAAGATGAGATGACAATGGAACTTTGCCTTTGCGGTTCACCTTCCCAAAATCATAATAAGTTTCTAACCACAAGAAAAACATCAAATTCCAGTAGAAGAACACATTGGCCATAACTCTTTAAACTACCAAGGTCATTTAAAACAAAGAAAACTTGAGAAACTGTGATACTCTAGAGAATCTAAAGTACATGACAGCTAAATATAATCCAGTGTCCTAGAAACAAAGTTGGAACAGAAAACAGACTGGGTAAAAACTAAGGCAATTTTTACAAAGTATGAACTTGAGCTAATAGGAATGTGTTACTATCACTTCCCTAATTTTAACAGATACATGATATAAATACAAAGTTTACTAATAGATAAACTTAGTATATGGGAGTTGTCTGCACTATGTATATTTATTTCCCCCATAAATCCAAAACTCTCCTAAAATTAAATCTTTTTAACTAATCAAATCATTACAGATATAACTATTTAAACTCAAGCACTCTTTGATCTCTGCTTCCTGACTGTGGATGCAATGTGACCACCCAGCCACACCCTTTTGCTACCATGCTTTCCCATATGGAATGTATCTCCTTGAACTCTAGGCCAGAATAAACTATCGCTTCTCTTCAGGCAGTCTATTACAGCAACCAGACAAGTAACTAATCCAGTTCTCACCTGGTAATGCTATTACAATTGCAACTAAATCTCATTGTCAAGCAATAGAGCTCTACCCACTCCCGTGACACACGTCCTCCTCACACACAAAATGTATTCATTCCAACCCAGTAGCCCCCCACCAAAGTTCTAACTGTCTATCAGGACTCAAAAGACAAAGGCTAGTCTCATCTAACTTAGACGTGGGTGACAGTCAAGGCTAAGATTCATCCTGAAACAAATCCCTCTCCAAATGAGCCTATAAGTTCAAAACCAACAACAGTATTTTCAAAATAACATGGAGGATAATGTATTAGTATTGCTCCATTGCTATGGAGAGACATCATAACCAAAGCAACTTATCAAAGAAAATTTTTAATTTGGAGTTTGCTTATAGTTTCCGAAGGTTAGTCCACAATCATCATGGCTGAGAGCATGGCAGCAGCCAGGAATGGCGCTAGAGCAGTAACTGAGAGATTACATCTGATCCACAGGCAGGAGTCAGAGAAAAGGAGACTGACTGGAAATGGTATATGTTTTGGAAACCTCAAAGCCCACCCCCAGTAACTCAACTTCCTCCAACAATGTTACACCTCCTAATCCTTCCCAAACAGCTCCACTAATTGCAGACCAAGCACTCAAACATATGAGCATATGGGAACCATTCTCATTCAAATGACTCCCTTAGGGGTTGGGGAAAAGAGTAGATAAAGCCTTCTGTAAGGAACTTGCTTCCACAAATATCCTCAGGTTCCTACAGGAAACTATGGAAACAAACCATCTCACTTTGGCACCCTGGCAACTCAGTGATGCTTTTGTTCTGTTACAATTGTATCTGCCTCTCCTGAATTTTTTATTAATTTTTCCTATTCTTCCTATGCAATCTATTTTCTAATTCTATTTTTTGTTGTGTTGGCAATATCTATTAGTTACTCACTAGCATGCATATTTCAAGTACTTCCTTAATGTCATCCTAAATTACTATGGACTAGGATGCATATAAATCAATAATGAATAAATAATATAAACATATGGAGATGAAGTGAAATGATTCTTATTCGGAGCCTCATGGGTTATCATTTGGAAGCCAAATGCTTTAAATTTACATAAAATATTTCCATTCTATTCAAGTGATTCAAGAATAAAATGTGATCCTAGTTATTTGTGGCATCCCCACCCTTACTCCTCCCCACAATAGTCTACATGTTTAAGAGACTGTTTCTCATCAAGTGGATTTAATTCTAATCTTGAAAGATAACGGGTCACTGTGTGTTGAGGGCTTCCATATTACTTCCATTCCCTCTACCCCTTCAATAGTTAACAAAAGATGCTTTAAAGGTAAAGCACACGTCCTCAAGCACCTGGTGTATTCTAAACACTTGGGAAATATTTGCTTGGTGAGTAAGCTCATTCATGATTGAATTAATCATCTGCTGAATATTGTTTTCCGTGATGAGCACAGCAGACTGTGATAGACAGTATTCTTCTTACTCATCCTTCCTTCTCTTCCACTGATAGACTCAAGAGAGCTATGATAATCTACTAGACTTTTATCAGTATTTGAAGTTCTAAGCCCTCTCTCTAAATATTTGATCTTAAGAAATAATGAGTAATAAACTACCCTGGCAGCACCTGCTGAGGCTGGTCCCCTCACCCTTGTCATCCAGCAACTGTACCAAGCTCTCATGGTCTAAATGCCAGGGTCTGTAGAGCTTCCCAAACTCCATCAATAAAACTCCTGTCCCTACTGCACTGGCGTGTGGAGAGATGAGTAACACCCATTCCTTCCAAAAATAAAAATTCACAATGGACATATTTGTTTCTTGGTATCTTCCCAACATTTCAAATCCTACACCTGTTCCAATCTGCTAAATATGCAAAAGCCTTCTATTCCTGAGGGCTCCCAGATCATGGAAAGCAGGCAAGTGAACCCAAAGAACAAATTGTGTCTAGGCTGATGACACAAGTGGCAGTCAAACCTGTGTGACAATGCCATGTGCCAATGGTCCTGAATTTAGATGCTTTAGAGAGCAGCCAGGCTCACAAGTAAACCCAGACATCCCTGACCAGTGGTGTGACTTCAGACCTTGGCGTAATTTCAGGTCTTAGTATAAATCTGGTCTGAGAACTCCTGCCAGATGCTAATCATTCTGAGGTAAGAACCACCAGAGATTGTTGAACAGAAAAAGGACAAGACTTCACTAAAACATAATCATTCTGTTCGTCCTGAATGCTGAAGAGTAAGGGCAGACCCCCACCAACAGGGAGCCATTGTAGTGGTTCAGGTAAATGATGATGTTTTGGAACCTGATGGAACTCATGAAGGTGGTGATTAGTAGTCAAATCCCAGATACATTTTAAAGAATCGGTTAGGTGGAATAGATATCATGCATATATGGGGGGGATCAACATAACAGTGGCATTTGAAACTGGGAAGCCAAAAGAATTGAAAGGATGGGTGTTAACTAAATGGCACTTTGGGGTACAGTGAGTGTGAAGTGCCCATTGGACATCTAAGTAGAGATGAAAACCCATCTGGAGATATAAATTATGAAATCAACAGCTTATAACAGCTAATCTGAGTGAAATTCCTCTCAGAAAGAAGGTACATGAAAAAGAGAAGAAGACTCATCTCTGAGAGAACTTAGGGATTAAAGAGAAAACTCTGTAAAATGGCAGAGACTGAGGCAGACTCTCCAGTGAAGGAATGCAGACATGGGCTAAAACAGCCCGGTGGTGGAGTGAAAGAAGTATAACAAGGTGTGAAGCCAACCTGCCCAGACCCCTGATCTCCAAGTAAGCTAAAGCCTAAGATCACCGGGTTGGCCCATGGAATTTGCTGGTCACCTTAATAACAATAAGCAGCCTCTCACTTGGATTTGAACTTTGGTCTCAATGTCATCCAGTGTCTTTCCAAAAAAACAAAAAAGAATGATCTACTTTGAGATCAGGTAACAGTGCCAGGTCCCCATAGTGATAAGTGGAGTGGCCGTTGTGTGGGCTTGAAGAGGCCAAACATGTAAGTTACAGGTTCCCTGAGTCACAAAAGTCTTTTCTCTAGCTCCCATGTACTCTATGGCTATGAAGTTTAGGAAATGTCTCCCAAGTTGTCTTCTATCTTTCAATAACTCAAACTTACCTCAAACAAATAACTGTCTGTCTTTCTGCATTACTAACTTTCTTTATAATGCTGCCTTAATAGATCTGATTAATTTGCCACCACAAGCTACAATGGTGGACCCCCTTTACCTCTGCCCACTACTTCCCATCCATGAGGGACAGTCCACAGTGGAGTGTGGGATTATTCAGCAAGTCCAAGCTGGATGTGTACAGCCAGTCTGGCAGATGTCTACAGTTCTGCCTTCTGTAGAGCTGCTTAACTTTTGTGTTTATTCTTCCAGGAATGTGCTCTGTGATATTTCTTTCCTGGGGCTCTAAGACCTTATTGTGGGTCATATTATAACTCCTATAAAAAGAACAATTATATGATATCCTAGGTTATTTTGTACTACATGCATTTAAGAAATAATGTGGGCTATCCAGAGAATTAAGTGTGCAAGTAAAAATAATCGAACTCTACATTCAATCTTGCCCCAACTTCAGGTTAACCTACTTACTTCCTTGGAGGCATTAGGTGAAATCCATTCAGCTGGAAGTGTTAGAAGTAAATTCAACCTAAGAAAAAAGTTCTTGGCTCATTTGATTAAAAACAAAGAGACAAGACAAAACAAAGCTATAAAGCTTACTTTTAGATATGCTAAATCTAGAAGCTAGAAGGCAGAGGGAGAAAAGGAGAGCTAAAAAAGGAGGGAGGAGAGGAAAAGAAAGGGAGAGAGGGAGAGTGGATGTTTTAGCTTTCTGGTTTTACCCATTCAGGCTCAGGATCGCCAGAAGATAAAAGTTCTTGGCCTGACCATACAGCTGCATCATACATACCTGAGCCAAAAGGCTAGGCTTAAGCCAGTCACTAGCGGAATATTCTTAGTCTCTGATTCATCTCAAATTATAATAGTAGGTGATTTTTCTTAAAAATTAGGATGTTGGCTGGTTTTATTTTCTGGCAATCCTGAGCCTGCTCACAAATCACAATCCCAGAGAACTTAGACAACAATGAGGACCATAAGAGAGACATACATGGAATGTCTACATGGGAAGTAGAAACAGACAAGATGTTCTGAGTAAATTGGGAGCATGGGGACCTTGGAGGAGGGTTGAGGGGAAGGGGAGAGGCAGGAAGGGGAGCAGAGAAAAATGTAGAACTCAATAAAAATCAATAAAATTAGGATGTTGTTACTATAAGAAGAGATAATCACAACAATGGGAGTTATCTCTACTTGGGGCACCACGTTAAAGAGGTTTTCCTATGACAGCACTTCCCATGAGAGATCATTGGTTTTGCAATAAAATGGGAAAGAATGAACAGACTTAGTATTACTGAGTGTCTTATTTAACTTTCACAACTTCGTGTGTTAGCTGATTCTGTTCTTGTTGTACAGATGTGAAAAGTGAGGGGTGGAAACATTTGATAGCTGACGAGCAACTTCGTGATCAAAAAGAGACAAAAACAACATTAGAACCCAGAGCCTCCAGCTCTCAATTCCAAACTCTCTTTCCTCAGTACTTTTGCCCCTGAGAGGCTGTCATTCATGAAGGTGATGCTGAGTGTAGAATCCATTTAATGTGAATAGCTCAGGGAGGGCTCTGTGTTGTATGTGAGCAGGAAACAACTGTATTTCCTGTGATGTATGCTATAGTCCAACTCATACTACTGCCAGGAGACTGTCCTAAAAGGGGCTTTCTAATTTGGTTGTGTTTTGTTTCTCCTGATTCCCTCACACTGAATTAAAAGTAAACCCCTTTTGTAATTCAAGGAGATCACATGTTCGTATATTTTTGAATCACATAATTTCCCCTGGATGTCAGAAAAAGTGACTCTGGCCACTGTGTTAGTTACTTGTTGCTGTGATAGAATACCTGAAAAACTCAGCTTAAGGAAGTTGGCTCACAGTCTGAGGGGATACAGTCCATCATGCTAGGGAAGGCATGGCGGCAGGAGTGTGAGGTGGTTGGTCACATTGCATCTGCAATCAGGATACAGAGAGACATGACTCCTGGTGCTCAGGATTGCTCATTTACTCTCAGTCTACAGCACCAGTTCTCAGTCTGTGGGTCATGACCCCTTTGTGGGCCGAACCTTTTCACAGAGGTCAGATATCAGACATCCTGCATATTAGATATTCACATACAACTCATAACAGTAGCAAAATTACAGCTATGAAGTAGCAATGAAAATAGTTTTATGGTTGGAGGGTGGTCACCACAACATGAGGAACTATATTAAAGGGCTGAAGCATCAGGAAGGTTGAAGAAACACTGATCTACAGGATGATGCCACTCACATTCAAGGTGTGTCTTGCTGCCTCAGTTAACCTCTTTGAAAACACCCTCATTGACATACCCAGGGGTTTATCTAAATCCGGTCAAGGTGTAAATGTAAAATAACTATCACAAGCATATTGGCTCATTTTAGAATTATGCCTGTAAAGGATACAAAATAAAGTGACAATCTAAAATTGAAGAGTAATCAGGGCTGGGAGTGCAGGTCAGTGGCAAAACACCTAGCATATCTAAGACCCCAAGTTCAACCTCCAACCATAAAACTATTTTCATTTAATTTTTAGAAAAAAATTAAAAATCAAGGAATCACGCTGTCTTTGGGCCTCAGCTAGCTTTTCAGAAGCCTTTCAAAGAAGCATGAGGGCTGAAGAGATGGCTCAGCTGTTAAAGGCTAGGCTCACAACCAAAAGTATAAACAGCGTAAGTACAGATGGGTGTGTAACAAAGCATTGCCTTTTCAAGATGCAAATGATTCTTGTTTTGCTCCTCTCTGTAGGTGCTCCAGAAGCACATACCCTTCTTTGGTACTCTGAACTCCCTCTCAGCATTAAATAATCCCCATGGTAACTGGGGCTAACAAGAACACCTGAGATCTCATTAAACAATCAGTCATTTAGACAGAGTTTTAATTTGCCTTTGTCTCCCTTTTGTTAGATAATCAATAATTATCAGTGTTTATATGACCCGACTTTTGGAGGAGCTTAGGAAATGAGGTCTGATTAACTCACAAAGTTTGCTTCCAGTATAAAATGCACCATCTGGATTTTAGGAGTGAAGCTTTGTAGCTCAGACAGGCAAAAATGTTTTCATTTTTCAAATGTTTTCAAAGTAGCTCAGCCTTTTAGCCAGAAGGAAAACCCTGAATTCTGGGATTTTTCTTTGTCTTGGTAATCTTCCAGCCTGTGTTTTTATTCTCCTAAATGCCACACCAGAGCCACAGATGGCAGCAGGAGTACAGCAGGTTTGAGTTTCTTTGCTCTTTAATACAAATCTCGAATTAGCAGAAGTTGATAGGAACCTCCCAACTTCCTCCACCTCTGCCTAGTCTCCCCGCTCTGCCCCTGGGGCTTCTGCCCATTGAGCTTGTAGTCGTCTGGCCTTAGTAGTGCTTTTCCCAGCAAACCCTCCATGCAAAACATGACAGATGCACGTGCAAATCCCGAGACAGCAGCACCGCAGCGCCTGCATGAATTCAAGCCAGATCGTGTCCCAGCACGGAGCAGGAGATAGAGGTAGACTCCCACCCCAACCAAGAAGCATTCTACACCTGAAACTTGCTTTCAAAGAGTTTCACTGGTTTTTATGGTGATATCTTGTTTGTACAAATAAAGCTTGCCTGAAGATAAGAGGGCAGAGCTAGCCACTAGCTAACCATAGAGGTCTGGAGGGTTGTACAGACAGACAGGAAGTGATGTGGCTGGGCGGAGAGAGGAAGTGATAAGGCAGGAGGAAACAGGAACTCAGTCTCTTTTTGTCTGAGAAGTTGAGAGGTAAGGTGGCCATGGTTTTGCTCCTTTGTCTCTCTGATCTCTCAGCATTTTCTCAGTATCTGACTCCAGGCTTTTATTATTAAGCTCTATTAGAACTCATGCTACAGAGTATATTAGCCATACTACAGGATAGGCCCCATGCCCAGCAGCAGAAGGCCAACCCAAAATGAATTCGATGACATTTTGATAGACTTTTGTTGCAAATTGAATTGTCTGGGTATTTTATGTCTAATTTATTTTTTGCTTGTATATTTTGGTTTCCGTGTGTGTGTGTGTGTGTGTGTGTGTGTGTGTGTGTGTGTGTGTGTGTGTGTGTGTGTGTTTGCACACGTGTGCATGCGAATGTGTTTCCTGTTGTTTTTTGTTTGTTTTGTTGTTTGTTGTTTGGTGGTAGTAATGGTCATGGGTTAGTTGGTTGGTTAGTTCGTGTTTTTGTTTTCTTGTGTGCTTGCTTTGTTTTCAAAGAGAGAGGAAGAAAGAGCATGCAGTTATGTGGGTTAGGAGGCAAGGAGGATCTGGAAGGAGATGGGGGAAAATCATGATCAGAATATATTGTATGAAACCACTTTTCAGTAAAAAAAAAAAAAAAAAAAAGTAAAACTTGTGGAAAAGGTTTCATAATGCTAATTAAGTAAGCAGAATTGATTATCTGGGGAATATGCTTAACATTGTACTTATTGTAGGAGAAAGCAGACGGCAGCAAGTGAAACAGATGTGGCTTTACTCTGTGTTTGTGGGAATGAGTTTACCGCAGTGAAGGGCCTTCTTGTTCCCACGACCAGCTGAAGCTGTAGAGAATATCTCTCTCTCTCTCTCTCTCTCTCTCTCTCTCTCCCTCTCTCCCTCTTTCCTCCCTCCCTCTCTCTCCCTCATACTTCATTCCTTCTCTCAGTGTGGCCTAAAACAGAAGCAGCCAGGTCATGTACTGTTCTTTGGAGGGGAAGGTATGCAAGAACTTGACTGAAAGAGATGTGAATTGTGTTGAAAGCCTTAAAGAAAGGGGAGCATGAGACACCTCCCCTCGAGCCCAGGAGCAAGTGCACAGAAGACTCTAGATGCTCTACTGAGAAAGCTAGGTTTATCTTCTTGATGTTGGCATCATAATGCTCTTTAAAACCTTTCCTTTTCAACTTTAAAATTGTCCTTTATTAACCAAATTGTGTGATGAAGAGAGATTTATGTCTGTTGGAAGATTGGCAGTATGGAGTCTCATGAGCCTGCAGTCAAACGCTATATGAGAAATCTCTTGCCCATCAATTTTAATGTAAGCTGAAATCTACTCAACAAATAAATAAGAATGTAAAATAAAAACACAACAGACTTGATGTTATTTCCCAGCACCTTTATGTAAAGTACCTAGCAAATTCCTAATCAAATAAAGTATTTCAAATCTAAACTATTTGAGCTTTTCAAAACTATGTAGGTCAACTAGCTAGTTTTGCCAAATTACAAGGATAGTTGTAATATGGATAGTAGGATTGGGCTCAAGTCTTTAAAATCATAATAGTGTAGACTGAACTGTAGCTACATTATGCACAATATTTCACCTAGAATTATTTCCACTGTTCACTTTGTATTGAGATCTTTGATGTGACTTAGACATGAACCAGAGCCTTAACAATGCAATGCATTCATTCATGCATTAAAACTCAAATACATTAATGCACCAGAATTCCAAAAATAGAAGTATTGATTCCTATAAAAAAAGAACATTATACATTAATTTAAGCTTGGTCCTAATTTGCTTTTCTGTTACTATGATAAAGTGCCAACCAAAAGGAACTTGGGGAGGAAAGGGTTTATTTCAATTTATAGATTACAGACCAGGGCAGAAACCCAAGGCAAGAACCTGGCAGCAGGAACTACAGCAGAATTCACCAAGGTTGTGAGTATAAATGCTACTTGCCGGCTTCCTTCCAGGATCGTGCTCAGCTTTCTAACAGTCCAGGTCCACCTGTCTAAGGTTACTACCCACAGTGGGCTGGGTCCTCCTACATCAACTAGCAATCAAGAAAATGCCTATTGGATGTGCTCCAGGACAGTCGAATGGAGGCAGCTCCTCAATCAAGGCTCCATCTTCCCAGATGTGTCAAGGTGACAACCAAGAATAGCCATTGCAAACTATTAATCTGAGTTTTTAGAAATATACACCTATGAGAGACATACATAGACCTAATCTACATGGGTAGTAGAAAAAGACAAGATCTCCTGAGTAAATTGGGAGCATAGGGACCTTGGGGAAGGGTTGAAGGGGAGGAGAGAAAGAAAAATGTAGAGCTCAATAAAAATCAATAAAAAAAGAAAGAAAGTAAGTTATGGACTTCTAGTCCGTGAAAGGATTGTCTTGAGGATGTGGGGGACACAGAGGTGACCTCAAATGTATCTGTCCACCAAGTAATGTATTTAACACTCTACTTAAATGGTTGATCAAACAGGTGGTTATAATAAAAGTTACTATACTGGGGAACGGCCACTGCTGTGATGTGATCAATTCACCTTGGGCTTTATTACTATTTCCAAACCTCTGCGTGCTGTACCATGCATTTCTTGGATGGGTTTGATGAACTAACTCATTCAAGAAATATATGAATACCTACTGAGTGACAGAAACTGTACAAGGCTCTGGACATACAAAAAAAAAGTCACTCCCATGCTCTTGAGATGAGAGGAGTCTCATAGACAAGACCATTCAAATAAGTCCCTGTGCTGCTTAATTTTGATCGTCAGCTTAACAGAACCTAGAGTCACCTGGGAAGAGGGAAATGCAAACTAGAATCAGCTTAACTCAAACTGCCCTGTGACTTTCCCTGTGAGAGAAGGTTTTGATTGATAAATGATGTGGGCAACACCACCCCTAGGCACGTAGATCTAGAATGGGAAGGAAAGATACCCGTGTGGGTGAGTAAATCAGAGTGGTCCAGCAAGTGGTATTCTTCCATGGTTTCAGGATCCAGGTTTCTACCTTGAGTTCCTTCCTTGACTTTGCTTCATAATGGATTGTGACCTGGAAGTATCAGACAATAAACATTTTCCTCCCCCAAATTCCTACTGGTCATGGTTTTGTCTCATCAGCAGATAAACAAACTAAAACAAGCCCCAATTCCACAATCACAGTTTAGTCAGAGAAGGCCTGTGGAGGCTGCATCCTGGGAACATAGAACTGAAGCCCTGTATTTACACTGGAATATTCCTCTCTCTTCAGGTGCCAAAGTCCCAAAGTTTGTCAGTGCAAATCCATGTTCCTCTAACACAGATCTTTTAGCAGCTTAAAAGACTAACTCTTGGAAACATCCTGTAATAGAATTCAATTTACTCTCCGCAGGCTGTATCATTGAACAACTTATTTTAATGTCTCTGCGTTCAAGTTTCCATGTGTCAGTTTTCCATAGCTATGACAAGATAACTGAGATGAACAACTTATAAAAACAAAAAGCATCTATCTTGGTTTACAGTTTCAGAGGTCTCACACCAGCATCACTTGGCTCCATCACATCGGACCTGTGGTAAGGCAGAACATCAAAGCAGGGAGTGTGTAGCAGAGAAAATCATCCCAGTATACAGCAGCTAGGAAGAAAACAGAGAAATTGACCAGATACCCAAAATTCCCTTCAAGGCCATGCCTGTACTTTCACTAAGTCCCTCCTCCTAAAGGTTGCATCACTGTCCAACAGTGCCACAGGAAGGAGCCAATCCTGTAACACGTGGCTTTTGGGGCCACTGAAGATCGAAACTGAAACACTTTATAACTTTGATTGGTGGTAGTTTGAATGAGAAATGCCCCACATAGGTTCAACCATTTGAACACCTGGCCCACAGTTGGTGGTGCTGTTTGGGGAGGTTGTGGCGCCTAAAGGAGGAGCAGCTTTGCTGGAAGACGTATGTCACTGAGACCAAACTTGGAGGGTTCATAGTGTTGCCCCACTTCCTGTTCTTTTTCTCTTGGCTTCCAGTGTACAGATGAAATATGGCCTTCCTGTCTCTGCTGCCATGATTCCCCACCACGGCAGTCTCTATTCCACCGGAATCCTAAGGAAAAATAAACAATCTCTTCTTTAAGTCGCTTTCTGTCATGGTATTTGATCATAGCAAGAAAATGACTAACGCAGATATGCCACTATAACATTTGAAGGGAGATAACATATAAAGCACCCAGCAAGCTTCCTGGCATATTGAATGTGCTCACTTTCCCCGGGCAGCCATTGTTTAAATGATCCGACTGGCCATACCCCCTCTCTGGGCTTATTCACCACCCTGGACCATAATGACATCAGCTGGCATTCATGCAGTGCTCACATCGTGTGGTTAGTTTGTAAGATGCTCCTCATTCACTCATATATCAGAGCACTTGATCCCCAGCTGACAGTGCTGCTTGGCACAATTATGAAACCTTTGGGAGGCAGAGCCTTGCTGAGGAAAGTATGTCCCTGGAGACAGGCTCTTGACCTTTTGGGCTTTGGGCAGGGGGCGTAGGGCACTTGATGTTCACTCAGCTTCCTGAGTGCTGATGCAATGTGATCATATAACTTCATGCTCCCGAATACTGTCTTCCATGATGGATTCTATCCCTCTGGAACTGTAAACCAAAATAAACTGCTTCTCTGATAAGTTGCTCTTCGTCAGGATATTTTATCACAACAGAAGAAACTGATGCATGACCGTTCACTCAACAGACACATGACAAGACCTTAGGGTCCCCTTGAAACCCAGCACATTTTCCCTATTCATTTCTGCTGCAATTTACTGAGCTAGCTAATAAAGCCTGTCACATGTTAGCAGCTTGACAAAGTCACACTGTCTTCTTTAACTACACATGGTGCCCATTTCTGCCCACTTGAAGCATTTTCTCAGCTGTTTCTACAGGCAGGAAGTGTCTTTAGAGACAAGGCCACAAGGAAGACCATATTGCTGGAAACAATAGGCTTCCTTGTTCATGGTCTTTTCTTCTTTCCATTAAAAAAAAAATCTCCCCCAACCAAATGTTTCTCCCTGCTGCAAGCAACTTTGTAAGCTAATTCAGCCCAAATGTTGCCAGCTGTGATAGGCACAAAGAAATGCTTTAGCTCTTTTCTCCTTGATATTTGAAGTTTGATACTTATTCAAAATAAAGAAAAGTCATTTAACCCTAATGCAAAACAGAGTAAGATAAATGTCATTAGCAGAATATAAAATGCCTCAAGGAAATAGAACCCACAATCTCTCAAAGCACTGGTTCCCAGACAATGATTTCCATTAACCATTTGTCAAGGAGGTTGAAACTTTTACCCTAATAATCTCTTATTGATTATCCACCTTCCTGAAGCAATTATTCCCTTCCCATTTCACTTTTTTTGAGAGAGAATGTGTAATTCCATGATTACTTCACCTCTACTGTGATCCCTTGCTCAAAAACAGGACTGGTGATCCAGAAGTCTTCAATCCAAGGAACACTGAGTAACTTGCAAGAAGCCAAGTGCCCATCTCAGCACTAAGAGCTTCTGAAATACAGAGAGTAGAGAGGGACAGCTATGCAGCCAGTCACTGTCATTACAATCTAGACTTGAAGACCCTTCTAACTACACAATTATTCACCTGGCTCATGGCTTCTGCATGGAGATGTTTGCTGAGCATTTGTGGAAGTATGTGAATGGAGCTACCTTCATGATAGATGAATGGTAGTCTGTTTGTGTTAATAACTTATGGTCCCAATATATCTGACAGGAAGAACTCAATACCTGGAGAGCTGGTATGACTTTTAAAGAGTTGCATTTGTCCATTCAGAACATTTCCTTATGAGGTTCTTGGCCTCTGGGAATCAGAATGAATTTCGCTGGTGTTAAAATTGATCTCTGGCTATTTGGAGGGGGGATGTCAAAATATTAAAGTTCTGTGTGTATGTGAATGCACATACATATGTGTGAAGGCAATGTGCACGTGAGGGTCAAAGGTTAACCAAAGATGTTGTTTCTCAGGGTCTAAGGCTTGATGTTAGGTCCTTGTACTTGTTATAGCAAGAACTTTACAAATTAAGATATACCCTTAGCCTCTGAAGTTATTATTTTTTAAACACCAGTAGCAGTTGTTCAAATTCATTTGTATTCACTTTTAAAACTTTATTTTAATGTATGTGAGCAAATAAAATATCTACCTTTAATTCATCAGTATTAGAAAGTATAGCACTCATTATAACTACTTTAGTCTGATAAGGAATTATGAGAATAAACATGGAACAAACTCTGCCAGACTCTGACCAAGGAAAGTTCTGTGCCCTTAAGGCAGTGGTTCTCAACCTGTGGGTCACAAACCCTTTGGCATCAAATGACCCTTTCACAGGGTTACCTGAGATCATCAGATAATACAGATGTTTACATTACAATTCATAACAGTATCAAAAATGCAGTTGTATAATAAGAGCCCACTTGTTAGTTCCTCGCTGTTCAGCCCCCAAATAAATCCCTGCTTGACCTGTTAGCTCTAATTTCTTATTGGCTAGCTTTTACATCTTAATTTTTACGTGGATGTAGCTAGCACATGTTGGAGCACCAATTTGTTATAGGAAGGCCACTTGTTCTTTTCCCGGCCACCCAGACTCCCGAAATAACCACACAGAAACTGTATTATTTAAATCACTGCTTGGCCAATCATTTAAGCATATTGCTAGCTAGCTCTTACATCTAGAATTAACCCATTTCCAGTATTTTATATTTTACCATGAGGCTCGTGGCCTACCAGCAAGGTTCTGGCATATCTGTCTCTGGCAGCTTTTCCATGGCTTCTCTTTTACTCTGCCTCCTTTCTCCCAGCATTCAGTTTAGTTTTCTGCACCTAGCTCTATTCTACCCTACCACGGGCTCAAGACAGTTTCTTTATTAACCAATGGTATTCACAGCATACAGAGGGGAATCCCACATCACAGTTGTGAAGTAGCAATGAAATAATTTTATGGTTGGGGCTCACCACAACAGGAAGAACTATATTAAAGTGTCACAGCATTAGGAAGGCTGAGAAGTACTGCCCTAAGGCTTGCTGAATCCTCCATCCCTATGTTGAAACTCCAGTTCCTTCCCCATCACTGCAATTGCCTAACTTAGTCATTCACCATCAACCTGCATCCTTATTGGCCTCCAAGACAGTTTCTAAAGACACAGCAGTCTTGTCTGAACAGACAACTCACAATCAAATGCATTATGCTAAAAAGAAAACTCAAAATATATTCGGGTGTCTTAATTCCATAATTTCATTTTGTCTGTCTTGTTTCTCAAGCTAGGAACTCAGCAAGCCTTCCAACTCTTTGCACCTCCATTCCCATGTCTTCTATTACATTAGTCATTGGTTCTATTGATTCTACTTCTAAAAATACCTTCTCTACAAGCTTCTCACCATCCTTCATGCTATGATCTACTCCAACCAATTATATTTATAAAACATACCAATTTGTCATCTAAATCCTATTTGTCACTATTTAATTTGCTCTCAAACATGAAGTCATAATTAACCTTAGAAAATTCCAACCTTTATCCCACTCAATTTAAAATCCTTCAGTGGTTTTCTCCATTCCCTTATGATGATTGCTTAACATGGGCTAATAGAGCTGACTCAGTCTGCATTCTGCCTCTTCTTTGACCTTTTCCCCTTGGCCACACTGGCTGGTCCAAACATTTTTCCATCTCAAGACATTTCTCCATGTTTTCAGCATACAATATTCTCCAGCATCCCTTTAACTAAGTATTCTAGTTTGTTTTAAGTTGCTTTGATGAAACACAAACCAAAAGCAGATTGGAGGAGGAAAGGGGTTGTTTATTGGTTGATTGGTTGGTTGGTTGTATTTTGTTACCTTACAGGTTACAGTCGATCATCAATGGAAGGTAGGGCAGCAACCTGGGGGCAGGAAATGAAACAGAGACCATGGAGAAATGCCGCTATGGCTTGCTTAACCTACCTTCTTAAACAACCCAGTACCACTTAACACAAGAGGTTGCACCGATGTAGGCTAGGCCTTCCATATCAATTATTAATCAAGAATATGTCCCACAGACATGCTGAGGTTACTCTAGTTAGTGTCTTTGACAAAAACTAACCAGCACTTCGAGCTAAATTAGGTAGCTTAATCCATTTAAATCAAAATCTCACCAAATCTGGTTTGTAATTGACAAGGATGTTTGTGTTCTTTCTGGCCAGTGGTTTTTCCACAGAAGCAGTAGAGATATAAAAGGCTTTAGCTGATGCAAAATAAAGGTTGTTGTTCTTCTATCCGAAAAGAAGCCTCTGTTTCTCAGTCCTGGCACCTCCTGCCAGTCTTGGCTATCCAGACCATGCTGGTCTTGGCATATCCCAGATAAGGAACCAATGACAGACCAGAGTGATGATTTTACCCAACTCCAAGATAGCAAACCATTTAGGTTATTGGGATTACGTATTGGAGTATGGAAGAGGGGTTACTTGTTGGAACATAACTGAATCAAATACAACTGCATCACTGAAAACCAGAATATGTGATAATGTATGAAAGGTATAATCCTGGAGCTCTCTGTAAGACTTACAGGCAGATTCTCCTCCATTTTGTGGCTGTTATTGCATATACAGAGTTAGGGAGGGAGTGGGGTTGCTAAAGGGTAAAAGCTAAAAGGGGAAGGCATGTTAATCTGGTGAATTTCAGGAATATCTTGAGATTTGTGAATTGTTGACTTCCTGAATTTTAGCAGCCTCCCTTCAGGATAGAAAGTTTCAACATGGGAGAAACTGCTACACATGAATAGAAAGAAAACTGAAATTCTCCATTAGACATGGAAATGCCATGGCTTGGAACCAGCCCACTGAGTCTTGCCACTTCTAAAAAGTGTGACCAAGCAGACCAGAGTTGTTTAAAGATTCATTATTTTTTGCCCTGGCCTCAGTCTTAAAAGGTCAGTCTTCTCTCTAGGACCCTAAAGATACCCATTGTTCCCATTTCCCCACTTGTTTTAAATAAAAACTACAACCTGGCACAAAAGCAAAGGTTTAATTTCAAAGAATTTCTGTTTTGTTCCTCAAACATTTCCTGAACTAAAAAGGAGCACAAAATAAATGCAGAAAATACAAATGCTTAAAGGTAAGTTCATAAAATAATTTTTATTATAAAAAATAATAAATTAAAATGATTAAGTCACAAACTGTTTATGGGTTTTGTATGTATTTGATATGTCAACAAATTTGCATACATAGATAAAAAGATAAGTAGTTAGAAAACTCAGTTAGCATGTACAAGACCTGGGTCTCTATCCAGGCTCATCTACATAGAAAAAGGGTGCACACACAACAAATAACTGCACCTCATGTCCAGCAGATGAATGGGCTTTCCATTTTTTATGTTGCCTGTCATTAACGCTGCGATCATCTCCAGCTGCATGCTCAGCAAGGTCCTGTAGACACCACTACTGTCATCTTAATAAACTAAAAGAAAGATAATACTTCTGCATAGAAAAGTATGCTGCCTTAGTCACTTTTCTATTGCTATGACAAAACACTATGACCAAGGCAACTTATGCAGGAAGGTTTTTAACTGGGCTTGTGGTTTCAGAGGGTTAGAGTCCATGGTGCAAAAGAATAGCAAAAGGAACAGCTGAGCATTCACCTCTTGATCAGTAAGTAAAAGGCAGGCAGAGTGCACACTGGGAATGGCATGATTCTTTTGAAACCTCCAAAAAAGCCACACCTCCTAATTCTTCCCAAACAATTTCATCAACTGGGCACCAAGCATTCAACCATATGTGAGGCTATGGAGGTCATTCTCATTCAAAGCACCATAGATTACCACAGCTATTATAGCAGAGCAATGACTCTGATCACACTCACCATGTGAGTGCCATACCACATAAGTTATATGAGAAATGAGGGTTAGATCAGTCAGCAAGCATTATTGCAGAGGAAACATGTAAGACTTAGCTAAGAATATTGTTAGAAGTCAGCACCTCTAATGGAAATAGCAAAGAGGGGGATTGATGCTGAGGCAGTGCTTGCCTGAGCCTTGGCTTCTTCATTCTTTCTTGACCAGCTTGGACCATCTGACCAAACCTTTGTGGTACTTCAAACACTTGTGAGCTGAACATGGTGGCATATGCCTATAACTCCAGATCTTCGGGGGCCTAAGTAAGGAAGTTGAGACCCTGTTTCAACAACAAAATCAGACCATGCATGGTTACACATGCCTATAATCCAAGGAAACAGGAGACAGAGGTAGTGGATCTCTGTGAGTTTGAGGCCAGACTAGTCTACATAGTGAGTTCCAGGCCAACCAGGGCCACTTAAAAGTCAAAATTAATCCTAGCCTTGTCCACGAGGAACTCAGAAATTCTAGACAAATATTTGAATACAGCATCCATTCTAACTTTAATCTTGGCTCATATCACAACATTTATAATTGCACCCAAAATTCTCTTCTAATCACTGAAATTTCAGAACAAGCTAGTAAAATACGATAGGTATCCATTCTAACCTGATTTCCAACTGCAGCCATTTCAATAATTGATGTTTTGCTTACAACATAAGAATCTTCACTTTCAAAATTGTTGTAGGCAGTCTCTGAGATAGCTGTGAATGACCCCACATAGAGTCTAACACAGAAGGGAGTCTCACGCATTGTAAAGTTCCATGCTGTAGCGCTGCAGTCTCTCTCCCCAGTTTCCTCTAGCGTCTTTATTTAAAGCATCAACAGCTCATCTAACAAAAACCTGCCATAGTTTAATTAAACATTCTTTTAGCTCTATGTCTTCTAATTCGGTAGCCTCTGGGCATATGGACTTACTGAAATGTACATTTTAATTACTAGTTTTAAATAGAATTGCAAACTTGGTTTCTGATTTGCACTACTCCTACTTTGGGTGTGCACTCCCATGTGTAGCCAGTGGTTACTGTATCACACAACACTAGTGGTTGACACTGTTGTCATGGCATGATGGCCTAATGAGTAGCTCAGGAAGAGTCTAAGGAAGACTCTGTCTAGCATATATCAACGATTAGCATCCAAGCACCTGATTAATTAATACTTATCCCTTCAGCCCTCCATCTCTCCCTCACACTCAGTGTCGCAGTGTGGCTCTCTTTGGGACATGCTGTCTATCTCTCTTTCTAGACAGGGCCTCATGTAACCTAGGCTAATCTTGAACTAGCTATATATTCAAAGGTGAGGAAGACCTTGAATTCCCATCCTCAACCTTCTATGTCCCTTCCTCATACCTTGTGGAGGTCCACCCAAGTGGATCTGTTCCATCTTTACTAAAGATTGGAGAGTTCAGACCTGTTCTTATTCCTTCAGGATTATACAGCAGAATGTTTTGACCTTGGCTGTGGCTACTGAATGTCTGACTCTTCAAAGGCCATTCAACAGGATGTTTGGTTTAGCATGTGGTTATTTGATGTTTGGGGTATTAAGGAGGTAATTATGTTTGTTTGTTCTTTGTATCTTGGTAAGGAACGCTTTTGCCTTCCCCCTTTTGATTGTGGTATATAAGAAGTTTGAGTAATAAACTTGGGACTGATCACAGTCCTAACTCTATCTTCTGTTTCTCGTCTATTTCTTTCCTTAACCCTCACTTCTCCCTTCGAGAACAGATGGACAAGTCTGCTGGACTGGAAAATACCTCTACTATATTAGGATAAAATTAGCTTTTATCATAATATGTACATGGCCCAGAAGTCACTACTGCTGTGCCTCAAAGTTAAATCACTCTTGGTTTCTCAGGGCCATACAAATATGACTTTTTAATCTTCTGTATTTAGTTTAGGATCCCACTGCAAAGAGGAATTAGCCTGTGACTTCCCTGACCTATAAAAACAGAAACTTTCATACTGTCAGAAGCATTTGAAATATTTCTCCTCAGAAATTGAAGAGCTGAACTATTCTTATGAAGATTGACTCCCTGAAGAGTACTAATGACTAATATTTCAGGTTCCATTTAAGAGTATTCATATTGACATATGTTAACATTTTCCTTTTTCCAAATTCTTTGAGTTATGTGATTTAACGTTTTGAAAACAAAATAGACCAGAAAGTTCCCACACAGGTTTCCCTAGTTTTTGCTGCTTATGTCTTTGTGTTGATGCCTTTGAAGAAGTTGTTATCCTTCAAAGATAAATTTCCCTTTTGCTCCTCTAGGACTCTTGTACAGAATGGTCACCAGTGTACATTTCAAGTCTATCTCATGTTATAGAAATATGCTGTGGCATGAAATACAGTATTTGTTATCATTTGACATTCATTGCTGGACAGTGTTACTGAGAACCTGTCACATGTTAGCCCCTTGACTGAATGTTTGGATACAGTGAGAAACAAAATAAACATATATTTCCCCATGGTACATACAGATTGATATTCCAATTCAGCCTGACTTAATATTGATAGAATTATATGATGTTTTAAGTTTTCATTTTCTTACCTTCAGACTAAATGACTCCTCTATATATAGCCATATTTGGACAAGATGTCATTTTGATCCTCTAACACCTTTATATTCAAATGAAAACAACTATGTTCTCCAAAGTTGCCCAGTCTTGGTCTTACTTCAGCTGCCAATGAGGCTTTGTCTCCAAAATGACAAACCTCTCATACATCAACTGTAACTAATGGGCATTAGGATTTGAGATCTTCTGGGGAGCTATGGTGAGGACATCAAGACTAAATTTGTTGGGAATGAAGGCCATCATATAATCTATTAATAATATCTCCCATGAGTTTAAGACAGAAGATAATGTCAGGTATTTCCACTTATTTGCATTTCCTGTAGACAAACGGGAGTGGCAGAAAGGAGGTGTTACCCCAGAGTTACAGAGCCAGCAAAGGGAAAGACACAGGCATATGGAAAAGCAAGATTCTTTTCCAAGGAGGAAATAGGTCAGGGGAGCAGAATGTAGGTGATGTGGAGATATCAGAAAAGAAAGACCCACAGGGTTTGGTTGGAAACTATGCAGGTTCTAGAATACCCAGCATCACTACAGATGACTCATCTCTGGTCATTTCCAGGTTTCTGATCCCCACCAGCAACTCCACTCTTTTTCTATGCTGTTAATTTTGTGGCTAAAAATAACTTTCTCTTCTAAACTTCCCCCCAACTAAGGCATCTGTTCGCACATAAATCATCTCATTATCATTATCTCTAAGCTTAACATGTTTAAAATTCAACTCTAAATTTAATGGGCTCTTTCTTCAGCTACAGAGAAGAAAATGCCAGAATAATCAATAAAATGGGGTCAGTCAAATATTTAGATCCCTAACATAAAGTCACATCCAAGATACTTGTAAGGACAAGGCTAAAATAGATACTGGATGTGTTTCTCTCACTCATCATGAGGATGAAAATCTTTAGTTCACAACAGACAAGAAAATATTAGGTATGCCTGCCTTGCAGAAATGTATTCTATAAAACACCAGTTATCGTTTCTGTGACATTAATTCCCTAATACTTCCTAATGACTCTTTTCTCTAAATGGCTCCTTTCCCCTCAGCCAACATATGCATGCATGTATGGACATGTGTGTCTGGAGAGAAGGGCAACAAGAATAAGACAAAAATAGAATCTAGCTATGATGCTTTTCAGTGAGCAATTTACTGCATTCTCATGCCATTGTGGTTGCCGTAAAATAATTTAATGTACTGAAATGACAAATCATTTCATGCATAACGTCTGTGCTTTGACAGACATGTGCTGCATGAGGGGGGCTGACATGGTGTACTTTAACTGTGCTTTAGACTGAATAGCAAATGAAGAGAGAAGCCGATGGAAGAAATAATGCCTCGAATGCTTCATCAAATTTTCAAAACAGACCAACCAAAAGAAATGTTTATCTGCCTCTGCCCCCTTGTGGCAAATGTGCATCACAGTTATTACAAACCCAGATTCAGGAAAACATTGCAGATCTGAGAATAAATTTGCCAACATGATAAAATATAGATAAATTTTCATAATTTATAGTGAAGTATTTGTAGTTGCATAAGTGTGTGAACTCAGTGCCATGTCTGTGGCTTGGTGTAAGGGCTACTGGACAAAAGTGGGTCTAAGCATGCAATGCTGAGTGATCAAGCAGAAATGGGCATGCAATTTTGTTTAGGCCTTGAAAACTGTGTAATGGGGGTTATCTGTATTTTACCGAGAGACTATACAGGGTTTTGTGATATATGCCATTCAAACAAAATAATAGATGTTTACTGAGGACATCTTTACTTTGGGTACTATATTAGCTCTTAGAAAGAAAATACTAAGCAGAATCAACAAAGACGTTGCTTGCACAGAATATAGGTAGTATTTGAAAGAAGAAAATATGGGTCTATCAGAATCAGCAGCAAAGGAAGTAGATGGGACAGGTCTGGAAACTAATTAGGAAGAGAATGGGGAGAGTAGTCCTCTCAATGTTGCAGGGAATGTCGAACTACTCTAAAAATAATCTGTTTTTTTAAAAATGAAGAAGTGTCTCATAGACAATGGATGCTGGGGTATGCAGGGAGAGGCACACACAGGCAAGTCCACAACAAATGTATAGGGAGTGCTGTTGGGAGAGGCCGCTTGTTTGCTCCTGGCTGCCCAGACATGAAATAATCACTCAGAAACTATATTATTTGCAATACTGTTTGGCCAATAGGTTAAGCATATTTCTATCTAGCTCTTATATCTTAAATTAACCAGTTTCTGTTATTTTATACTTTACCATGAGGCTCGTGGCTTAATGGCAAGGTTCACACTGTCTGCTAGCTTCTTTCTCCTCTGGTGGCTACATGGCATCTCACTGACTCCGCCTACTTTCTCCTTCTCTATCTGCTTGGAACTCCTACCTTGCCCTATCCTGCTAAACCACTGGTGGAAACAGATTTATTCATTAACCAATAAGAGCAACACATAGACAGAAGGACTTCCCACACCAGAGTAGAGTGACATGAAATGTTCCAGGACTGGAAAAATCAGAGGCCATGGCCACAGAACATAGAAAACTATGTAGAGACCAAAGCATATAGGCCATATTGTGAATATAAGTCTTAAAAGCAATAAGAAGCCATTAAAAATATTTTAATAAGAGAGTGGTATACCTGATTGTTTAAAAAAGTATTAGATGTATAAACCTAAAGAATTCAGGCAGTCAGTAAGACAAAGTATGATGGTTTTGTTAATTTTCATGCTTTTACTGTGTGCTGACCTCCATTTTATACTTTTAAGTGTGAAAATTTCATCTTCACTGCATATAAGGTAAGTAATAGAGTAGGTGATTACAACAGCTTCCACAGAAGATAATCATAGCTTGGGTTAGATTCTTGGTCATGGGGAAAAATGATGAAGACATATTGGAAAATGAAGAGAAAAAAAACAGTGACCAGTGACAGACTGAGTTTGGAGATGGAGAAAGAAATATCCAGGCTATTTCTCAAACTGGTCTTATCTCAGTGACTGTAGTGATATTTGTTTTAATAAATAAAGCTTGCCTGAAGATCAGAGAGTAAAACGATCCCACTGGTTAGCCTTACAGACCAGGCAGTGGTAACACACACCTTTAATCCCAGTAGACACACCAGTTTGCATAGAAACCAGGCAATAGTAGTGCACTCCTTTAATCTAAGCCCTAGAAAGGAATATTAGACAGAGGGAGACAGCTCTCAGACACAGTCTCATTCTGATATTCCAGGAGGCAGAATCACCATTTCAGACTGAGATACAGGTAAGGCTGTTTCACTTTTCTGACCTTCAGGTTGAAACCAGTTTTTATCAGTCATTCTAAGGCTGGGCAGTGGTACCATACCCTTAAAGAACTCTGCTGTGGCAGCTTCTTCTGCTCCTTTAGCCAATAGCCTTTAAGATACCAGCCTACTTGGGCATGGTCTCTGCTGCTTTTTAAAGCAACAGTAGCCGTGTGCTCTCTCTCTCTCTCTTGCTTTAGACTCTGCTTCTGGCTACTAGACTCCTTTCCTGGTCATTCAGAAGGCTGTTGTCTAGGACAGTGATCTGTAAGTTTTTCCTTTAAATAAATAACCCTTTTATTAATCATAATTCCAAACTGGTGTGGGATTGTTTTGTGACTTACACCTTCATCTGGCACCCAACATTTGGTTTTAGAACCCCCCCATCTCCCTGGCTTGGCTGCCTGCCACCAGCTTGGCTTGCCTCCCTCGGAGGTGGCCTGTGCGTGGAGCCAGCAGTTCAATATAAAATCTCATGCAGTGGCTTTTTTGCCGCAATTCTTTACATGCCTCAGATTAGCTTCAAGTCCCCAGGCACCCTATCATTTGCCTTCCAAAGTGGATTTAAACTCCACGCCTCCCAGGATCCACGGGTCTGGACAGTCTCTGCCCACCTGGTTTGCTTTTTTCTGAGTGGTTATTAAATCCCCCTTGCAGCACAGTGCTTAAGCAGTCATATTTCCCAGTCTTTAACAAATACCAAGGCGGACACTGAAACAGGACCATTTCTGTCACCTTTGCATTGATTCTGGTCATGATTCGGAAACAGTGCCATCTGCTGGTTAACAGGTAAAATGGCAGGTTTCATTTTTAATGGGACTTTTGCTGCAGTTTTGCTGCACTATGGAAGAAATCACAAGAGACCTATGTGCCTATGGAAGTACCTCAATTTACTGGTTATTAGGTTTCTGTTTTCTTCTCCATATTATATCATTATGGAAGTATATGGCTTTAATGATAGGATTAATACCATGATAGGTAAAATTGACTCCATATCTAAGAGTACTACGAACTTACTTGAGAGGGTCCAGGCTGTTGGATTTGACGTTCAGAAGTTATCACAGAGTTTTAATAAGGTAACAGACAAAATATACCTCCATGATGGCAATTTACACGATATCCAGGAGCAGTTCAAGGAGATGTTATCTTTGAAAGGAAACATTAAGACCTTGGATTCACAGGTGCAGAATGGGGACCAATAAAATTGATACCATAGGGAAATCACTAGAAATATTTGCAGGTCAGGAGATTCAGGCTTTATGAGAGATTATGATTAAGAGATTTGAAAAGATTGAGGAAATTATTGGAGCTGATGAAAAGGGTGAGAAGACACAAGGGCAGGATACACTGTAACCACCGGCTGTCAGAACTGGTTTACCCAGGATTTTAGTGGCATACCCTGTAATTTACTCTGACAAAGTGTCAAATTCTAAAGGCTCAAAGGGAGCCAAAGAAGGTAGATGGACACCGATAGGAATGAATGATATAAAGGAAATTAAGCACACCGTCGTTATTTATGGCTTGCACTCTACATTTGTTAAGGAAATGATAAGAACTTGGGCTTCTAATGTCAGGGCTAATCCCCATGATTTCTCCCAGTTAGCATCATCAATGTTAAATGATGGGCCTTCCTTGATGTTTGGAATTTATTTCAGAAAAGAATGCAAACATATGGAACAACAAGGAAGAGCAAAAGATGTGGAGGTTTCGCAGGATCAAACTCTTGGTGCAGGAGCTTATGCTCATCCCCAGGTCCAAGCTCTTTACGAGGAAGAAGTATTGTCCCTATGCCACAAAGCAGCCTTGAATGCTTGGGATAGAATACCAGAACCAGGGAGAAGGAATGAATCATATACCAAGGTTAGACAGGGACAGGGGGAACCCTATACTGACTTTTTGCAGAGATTAATTAAGGCTCTGCACATAGGAATAACAGACCCAGAAGCTAGATGAATAATTCTTGAATCGCTGGTTTTTGAAAATGCAAACTTAGAATGCAAACAGATAATTGGGCCTTTAAGGTCTAGATCAGCACCTATGGATGAATGGACTCAGAATACCATGAATTTTCAGACGTTTAACTACAATGATGAATCCTGGGTAGGAGAAGTGATTTCCAAAGCAATGAGGGGACATCAACCTGCCAAATGTTTTAATTGTGGCAAATTAGGACATCTGAAAAGGGATTGCAGTCAAGGAATTTCTAGGAATAATATCTCATCTGGGAATGGCAAGAATAGGAAACCTCGGCCTTCAGGTATATGTAGGAGGTGTGGTAAAGGACGACATTGAACAAGTGCAGATCAACAACAAACAGACAAGGCAACCCGATACCATCAAGAAACTCCTTGAGTAGCCTCTCGCACTCCCCCAAGCCAAAAGTGGCCCAGTCGTTCCCAGTAACCATGGAGGACGTGTCACACCAGGAAAATTAAAAACTCTAGAACTTTGTGTGCAAGACCATAAGGTACTAAATGATGGCTCAAATTTTGAGGATAAGTCAGAAATTCAAATAGGAAATAAGCATATATTTTGGCAAACTTCTATAAATGATCAGAGACCAAAGCTGAGAGTACGTATAAATGGAATTGTGATTGTTGGCTTGATAGACACAGAAGCAGATGTGAGCATCATCACTCCAGAATCTTGGCATCCAAATTGGCCTCTTCAAGAGGCAGATGTTCAATTACTAGGAATTGGAACCATATCTTGAGTTAAACAAAGCACGAGATAAGTTGACTATATTGGGCCAGAAGGTCAAAGAAGGAAGCTAAGGCCATATGTAGCAGATATTCCAATAAATTTATGGGGCCGTGACCTGCTACAGCAATGGAATACCCAGATTAACATTCCTGCAGTCCCAGGTACTCATAATTCTGGGAAGGATGTAATAAGGTACTAGGCACAAAGGTCACCAGCCATTCAGGCTGTACAAGAACATAAAGCAACTAACAAACCTTTAGCCCTACCTTTAAAATGGCTAACTGAGAAGCCAATATGGGTTAAGCAATGGCCTCTAGCTGAAGATAAATTGCAGGCTTTAGAACGATTGGTACAGAAACAATTAGATGCTCGACATAATTGAGTAGTCAACTAGCCCTTGGAATTCTCCTGTGTTTGTTGTAAAAAAGAAATCTGGTAAATGGAGAATGGTGACAGATCTAAGGGCTGTCAACAAGGTAATTCAACCTATGGGCCCTCTACAGTCTGGAATTCCTCTGCCTTCTCTGTTACCAAAAGTATGGCCTCTTATAGTTATTGATTTAAAGGATTGCTTCTTCACTATACCTTTACAAGAAAAGAATAGAGAAAAAATTGCCTTCACAGTGCCTACTTATAATAATTCTCAGCCTACTAGGAGGTACCAGTGGACTATCCTCCCACAAGGGATGCTCAATAGCTCAACTCTGTGTCAATAAATTGTGAGTCAGCCATTGGAAATAATATGTAGGCAATTCCCTAAATCTATAATTTACCATTACATGAATAACATTTTGCTATCTGATTCAAACATATATACTTTAGAAAGAATGTTTAAGGAAGTAAAAATAGTTTTGCCTAAATGGGGATTACAAATTGCTCCTGAAAAGATTCAAAGAAGAGATTCTGTTAATTACCTAGGTTACAGAATAGGTTTACAGAAAATTAGAACACAAAAGGCACAAATTAGGAGAGACTAATTACAGACTCTTAATGACTTTCAAAGATTGTTAGGAGACATTTCCAGTCTACGACTGGCTGTTGGGATAACACCTGATCTAATAACTCATCTAAACAAAACCTTAGATGGTGATAAAGATTTGAATAGTCCCAGAGAATTAACAGCTGAAGCAGAAAAGGAACTGACAATGGTTGACGAAAAATTACAGGAGGCACATGTGGATAGGGTGAATCCAAATCTTAGTTGTATTCTAGTCATATTGCCTTCCAGAATTTCTCCTATGGGAATTTTAATGCAGAGGGAAGATATTATTTTAGAATGGATCTTTTTACCACACAAACCAAGTAAAAAATTCAAAACTTATGTGGAAAAGGTCTCTGAATTAATTATAAAAGGTAGACTCAGACTTCGTCAACTAGCAGGTATAGACCCTGCAGAAATTATAGTGCATTTCACTGCTAATTAAATACAAAGGTTATGGGAAGACAATGAACCATGGCAAAGGGCTTGTGCTAATTTTTTGGGAGAAATTAATAACAACTATCACAAAAGCGATAGACTTAACCTTATAAAAAGAACTTCTTGGATTCTTCCTCAAATTGTACGTGATGTTCCAATAACTGGAGCCCATACATTTTATACTGATGTGAATAAATCAGGGAAGGCAGGTTACAAATCAGACGAATTGAGTAAAATGGAACAAAGCCCTTATAATTCTGTCCAGAAGGCAGAATTATATGCCATTCTTATGGTGCTAAGGGATTTTAAAGAGCCTCTTAATATAGTTTCTGATTCACAATATGCAGAAAGAGTTATCTTGCATATTGAAACCTCTGAATTTATACCAGATAATACAGAATTGACTTCATTGTTTATCCAGGTACAAGACATAATTAGGAATAGGCTTTGTCCTATGTATATAACACACATCTGATCCATACAGGTCTGCCAGGTCCTCTAGCACAATGTTATGCAGAAATTGATCATTTATTGATTGGAAGCGTGTTGCAGGCCTCAGAATTTCATAAAAAACATCACATCAATAGCAAAGATTTAAAGAAAGAGTTTTCTATTACATGGCAACAAGCTAAGGAGATTATAAAGTGATGCCCTACTTGCTCTTTATATAACAAAACACCACTACCTGCAGGGACTAACATGAAGGGTACTCAAAGGAATGAAATCTGGCAGATGGATGTGTTCCACTTTGCAGAATTTGGAAAAATTAAAATATGTACATCACACCATTGACATTTATTCAGGCTTTCAATGGGCAACGGCTTTAAGCTCAGAAAAAGCTGATTCAATAATCACACATTTATTAGAAGTTATATACATCATGGGTATACCTGCACAAATAAAAACAGATAATGGTCCAGCTATGTCTCTAGGAAAATGAAACGGTTTTTTGTTTATTATAATATTAAGCATGTTACAGGTATACCACACAATCCTACAGGTCAAGCAGTTATAGAAAGATCAAATAAAACTATAAAGGACCTGTTACACAAACAGAAAGGGGTGGAAAATGCCCCCAGAAATAGATTACATAATGCCCTATTAACCTTGAATTTTCTTAATGCTAATGAGAAAGGGACAACAGCAGCAGAAAGACATTGGATAATGGAAAAGTCTGCTGAACTAAACCAACCGGTTTATTTCAAGGATGTGCTGACCTCGCAATGGAAGCCAGGAAATGTGCTGCGTTGGAAAAGGGTTTTGCTCTTGTTTCCACAGGAGAAGAAAACTTGTGGATACCATCAAAATTAATAAAGGTTCGGTTTGAAGAGGAGAAACCTCTTGGAAAGGAGACACAACAGCTCATCCACAATGATGATAATCATAGGTTGTAAGAAAAACATTTAGAATGGGGGCAGGGTTCTGTTCTTATCTCTGCAGGAAAACACTCATCTTCAAAAAATTCAAGGGACACTGGATGTTCAAATACTGACAGATGGAAAAACTTACTACCCAATAAGGATCGACAAGAAAATCAAATATGTTCTGTAAGTAAAAATGCTAAAAAAAGAAAATATATGTATGTATTTATATTTATAAATATAGAGAGCTGGTTTTGGAGTTGGACTCTGGCTCAGTCCCTCTCTAATTCCAAGCCTATTGTTAAGAGAAAAACCCAGAGTTTCTGTCTCATGTCAGGAGCCATGATATGGGACAGAAGGAAAAAAAATTTTAGAAAACATCTTTGCTTTTCTTCATATCTATCATACCTTTCATTGAATATATATGCCTGCATATTCTGGCCAAATCTCCACAAAATACTCAGAGACTATTTTCAAGACATTAATCTTGAAATTTAACCATCTTTTTACTTCCACAGGATCCCCTAGAAAGAATGTCACCCCTATGACAGCTGGAAGTAATTCTAGAGGACAATGTCTCCTCTTCCCAGCAAAGTTTGCCCTCAGGTTTAGGGACATCATTTAGGGGTTGATTATAATTGGTATATGGTTGAGGGTTGGAGGAGGAATTTTATAAACTCAGGGACCATTTTGGAAAAAAAAGAGGGAAAATTAGATGATGGGATAGTAGATTAGTATTTGTGAGTTATTGTTTATAGACAATTACATTGGTATAGATTCTTATATATGGATACAAAGTTAAATTATATTGAATTTTGTATGCATGCATGCTTCTTCCTCTATTTAAAACATTTTTATGTATTGATATATATATATTTACCATATTGCAGTGTACATTTCTACCTCTGATTAAGATACTTATATATTGTTTATGTATTGATATATATTTACCATATTGAAGTGTACATTTCTACCTCTGATCAAGATACTTGTACATTGTTTACATTTGGAGGTCATTGTCCTCATTTATTGCACAGATGTTTATTGTCTTGGTCTTTAATTTAGATAGGTATTAAGAATGATAGATCAATAGTCATCTATGTTTGTCATATTTATAGTTAGACTAATCAGGTTCTTTAGATACATAGAGATTATATTCTACATAAATAGATAATCTTCAACCTCTTCAAAGAGCTGTATAAAATGGCATTTAATATAACTTAGAGTTCTGTGATAGTGAGAAACAATTGCTCTTGGCAACACCGATCTATTCCTGAGAGATTGTTTAACACCAAAGACACTCCACTTGGAGCTTGTCTTCTTCTTGGCAAAACCAGCCTTTGGGCAAAGAACTGCATACCTCAGCCACTGACAAAATACAGAGTATCTGGAAATAGATATGCAAAACTGTCAAATCTTACCAAGACAGGATAAGATGGTTTTGAAAAATTTCTTGCCTTTAAAAATAATCTGTCAGTTATTCTAGGCTTTAGCCAAAGTTGGTTGCTTCAACATTGCAAATGTGACTTTTGGTGATTGCCCAGGTAGCCAGTTTTCTCTGTGATTTGTTGCATGTTTTGGAAATTGTTTGCTTGCACTTCCTAATTACTCAGGTAATATTATTTCCCTTCTCAGATCTTCAATGGGGTTGAAGACTAGATAAATGTAATTACTTTCCTCTCATGACTTGGCCAAGTTATTTATTATACAAGACGTAAGCTAGTTAGAATAGGATATTTGTTCTTATTGTATATAATTTTGTAGTAGGTTCAGAACTCTCTTACTTAAACAAAAGGGGGAGGCACTGTGGGAGCTCCTTCAGCCAACAGCCTTTAATATACCAGCCCACTTGGGCATGGTCTCTGCTGCTTTTTAAAGCAGCAGTAACCGTGCACTCTCTCTCTTGCTTCGGACTCTGCTTCTGGCTACTAGACTCCTTTCCTGGTCGTGCAGAGGGCTGTTGTCTAGGATGGTGATCTGTAAGTTTTTCCTTTAAATAAATAATCCTTTTATTAATCATAATTCCAAATTGGTGTGGGGTTGTTTTGTGACTTACACCTTCAGAACTCTGAAGACCATCTTCTTCTAGGCAAGATAGAGTGAGGGAAGAGTGGAAAAACTTACCAACTAATCTTGAAAACCTTGACTTTAAGGCATTTCTGAGACATCCAGGAATACATATACACATCTAAGAAACAAATTATCTCAGCCAGAGAAGCTCAAGACACTAGTTTTTGTTGTTGTTGTTGTTGTTTGTTGGTTGGGTTTTTTTGTTTGTTTGTTTGTTTTGGTTTTTTTTTTGTTTTTAGAGGCAGGGTTTCTCTGTGGCTTTGAAGTCTGTCCTGGAACTAGCTCTTGTTGACCAGGCTGGCCTTGAACTCACAGAGCACCGCCTGCCTCTGCCTCCTGAGTGCTGGGATTAGAGGCGTGTGCCACCACCGCCCGGCGACACCTGAGTTATAAAGGTGTAAATAATCATTGCTTTAAAGGCTGCAGAGGGATGGAGAAATGGCTCAGTGGGTAAACTGCTTGCCACACAAGAATGAGAAATAGAGTTGGGATCTGCACCTGAGAGATGGGGCATCCACTAGCAAGGTTGGCTGGTGAGGCTGTCCAAATCTGAGTTCAGGTGAGAGAGCACTAATCTCTTATCACATGGTATTAGTCAATTCGATTTGTGCCCATCTTTTCCCTTTGGTCCATGGCAGCCATTTCTTCTCACTGTTATTATATGTTCATGGAGAATCAAGTTTGTAAATTGCTTCAAATCATGGTAAGATAACCTAAGTCCTTATAAGAAATCATATCTTTAGTCTCATGTGAGCTGTGATGGTTTTAACTAATTCTGCTTCTTTTTGGGTGAATTTAAATTTTAAATCTCCAGTTAATTTCATCTAAGCATTTTATTTAATTAAATTTCAGCTTCATTTAAAATTCGGATTTGCTTTAATGAATTTCAATTCCAAGTTTAATCTTGTTTAAAGTTTAATTTAATCTTCAATTTTAAATGTTAGAAATATAAAAAGAGGGCTAGCATGCCATTTGAGGAAAGAGCAAAAGACTAAGGAAAACATTTGAAGTTTCCCTAAATAGAAAATGACATTCAAGATAACCAAAAATATTTCAGAGGTGGACAAGCAGCATCATTATACATGAGAAGAGAAATCCTTGGCAACACCTTCTCCTGAGAGTACTTTTTAGTAGAGATGTTCTACTGACCTCTAGAATCTAAAGGTTTCTGTGAGGTTCTCATGTGGTATAGCAAAGTTCCAAAGTTAATATCTACAAAAACTTTTTTTTATCATTAGGAACCAAAGTTACACAACCAAAGTTATAATAGTATTGTTGATATTGTTGTTGTTGTTGCATTAAATGTACCTTATATAAAAGTATTTATGTGATGATAAACCTCAACTGCCAACTTGATAAGATCTAGAGTCACTTGAGAGGTAGACTCTGGCCATGCCTACAGGGATTATCTTGGCAAGTAACTGAGGTGGGGAGACTCTCATACTGTGGGTGGTATCATTCTCTAACAGGATCCTAAAGTGTATAAACACAAAAAGGAAACTGAGCAGGAACATGCATTCATCATCTTCTGCTTCCTCAGTGTAGATGTGAGGCAACTAATAATCCTTCTGCTCCCACTACTGTGCCTTCCCTGAGGCTGGCATGGATTCCAGGCCAAAGTAGACTATACTCTGGCATGGCTTCTAGTCCATAGTGGGCTAATGCTGGCATGGCTTCCAGGCCATGGTGCACTGATATTGACATGGCTTCCAGGGCATGATGCACTGACACTGGCTTGGCTTCCAGGACATGGTGAACTGGCGCTGGCATGGCTTCCAGGACATGGCTGCTGTGGAATACTATATGCTGTGAATATGTGCTGTTCTCATTGGTTGATAAATAAAGCTGCTTTGGCCTATGGCAAGGTAGGATAGAGTCAGGTGAGAAATCCAAGCAGAGATATAGGTGGAGAGGCAGATATGGCTCCTTTAAGAGTTCCTGTGGAACAGAGAGCCCTTGGGCAGCTAGTACATTAAGTAAGAACCAAAAGAACTAAGTAAAAATACCTGCCACAGATCAAGCATTGGCATTCTAGAGCTCTAGGAAAGATTTAATGCACTTCTCAGTCTCAAACTTCCAACTGAGTTATAAGCTTTAGTCTAGACTTTCACCACCTGAGAAGCAGGTAGAGTCAACCATCAAAGCTGTGGGCAGAGGTCCATGCCATGTAGCAGTTTAAAAGTTTGCTCACATGATCAAAAAAGGCTAAAAGATACACAGTGAAAGAAGTCCAGACATAAAAACCTTTAAAAAGGTTCCAATGTGCTCTAAAATGTACATAGACTTAGAATAAAAGGGGAAAAGGAGAGTCATAGATTAAAAGGACAATTGAAAATAATAAAATGAGGTTCTTAAAGAAGGGATAATGAAAAAAATAAAAGAACATGAAAAGATGGAAAATACACAAAGAATCTGGATATATATATATATATATATATATATATATTATGTGCTTTCTTTGAAATTTTGACTATTAATGAGTTAACTGCTGAGAGACATTTGATTGTGGTAGCTGCTAAACTAAACCAACATGTATATTTTAAAGGTATCTTTACTTCAAATCTTGGGTCTAAGAATACATTGTTTTGGAAAAGAGATTCTGCATTTGTTTCCACAGAAGATGAGAAGTTATAAATTCCTTCCAGGTTAATATGGTGTAATCAAATAAGAACCCCTGAGAGGTCTACAATGGGAGCAATAGCCCTGAAGATCCAATATCCAAAACAGCTTAAAGGCAACTGGCTGAGACAATGCAACCTCAAAGACTACTATAGCCAAGATTTAACAATATTTCTAAATTTTCTCAGGGTCTCCATAAGATTACCTGTACCTAACAATCAGCAGAAGTAGTCTAAAAAATTATGCCCAAATTCCCAAAATATTGTTTATAAATCTCTATTTTCATTTAAGAGGAGTTGGTTATAAATGGTTAATGGTCACATTCAATCTCTTTCTAAAGAAGAAAGGGGATATGCTATAGACATACATTTTAAAATATAATGTATAATTTAAAAATACATATTAATAGTCATCTATAATAATCAAACATATAGTCATAATAGTTAGGTTTTCTAGATATACAAAGATATAATTAGGAAGGTAATCTTCAAACACTTCAAAAACTGACAGAATATGGCATTTAAAATGTTTTAAGGACTTTTCTTAATACTGCTTGACAATGAGACATGTCTGCTCCTGGAAAAACAATTACTTCAAAGAGGATGATGGTCATTGAAACAACTCATTATGAAATTTGCCTTCAATGTGTCAAGTTTGGCTATTTGGGCAAGAAACTGCTCTTGCCTAGACTGCTTAACAGTATGCTATATAAACTAAACTTGTAGGACCCACAGGAAAATGACTGCTAAACTTTGCCAAAACAAGATGGGACAGTCCTTCAGAGTTCCTACTTCACAGAAGAAACTGCCAGATATTCTGCAGGACACAAAGGAAAGTGACTGACGAACTTGGTCAGTATAAGTGGGAAAGTCCTTCAAGTTTCCTGCTTCATTGAAAAGTCTGCCAGATACTCTAGATCTGTAGGTTGAAGATGAATGCTACAAAAACACTTTGGGTGGCTGGCCAGGCAGCCAAATGTCTCCATCATTTCTAGTTTTTGAAGTTGTTTGCAATGTACTTCCTGTTTACTCAGGTAATACTATATCCTTCTGGGGTCTTGGATGGAGTTGAGGACTACATAGTTATAATTTTAATGTTCTTTAGTTATGATAAAATATAAATTAGTCATGATAAAATATAAATTATATATGAAAATTCAGACTCATAAAGATAGGATAGATGATAACTATTTTCTTTAATTTCTAAATATAAATAGACTAAATATTGTAACTAATTCTTGTTTGATAACTGTTTTATTATATGTAATTTTACTATGTTAAAGTTAAAAGCTTCCTTTTTGATTAGACAGAAAGAGGGAAATGCTGTGGAATCCTCTATGCTGTGAATATGTGTTGCTCTCATTGGTTGATAAATAAAGCTGCTTTGACCTATGGCAAGGCAGGATAGAGCCAGGCACAAAATCCAAGCAGAAATACAGGTGAAGAAGGGTGGAGTCTGGGAGAAACCAGCCAGCCACCTAGGAAGCAAGATATGTAGAAAATGAGGTAATGCCATGGCCACATGATAATATATAGATTAATAGAAATTTATTGATTTAAATGTAAGAGCTAACTAGTAATAAGCTTGACCAATCAGCCAAACATTTACAACTAATATAAAGCCTGAGTGGTCATTCAGGAATTGCCAGGGGGAAGAGAAACCTCTGATTACACATGGTGGACTGACACTGCATGACTTTCAGGCCATGGTGAGCTGACTCTGGAATTATGAGACAAAATCATCCTCTCCTTTCGGTTGCTTTTTTCAGGGTATTTTATCACAGCCACAGAAAGGAAACTAAGACAGACAGTCTCTCCATTAAACAGGAAAATACTTATCCTGTATCTACAGTATTTGCTAGAATTTACACTGTATTTATTGATGTGAATTTCCTGGTTCTCTCCAACAGACACAGCTTTTGAGCTGTTCTCATGATTCCAATTCTAACCCTGGTCATCAGGGAGGGAAAGAACACGAGTCTTCATTCCAACCTCCCAAACTTTTACACTTCTGTCAGGTAAGCTAGAAGACAAAGTGCCGATCATCAAGGCAAAATCATGCTCAGCACCCAGGAAGCACGGTGACCCTGAGATTTAACAATGAGGCAGAAGAGAAGACAGTGATGGATGGGACCTTAAAGATTATTAGTTTTTAAGAATTAGGTAAAGACAGGCGCTAGAGAGATGGCTCAGCATTAAAATATGCACTGCTCTTGAGAGCAGGTCAGGTCCCAGCACTCAGGTTAAGCAGCCACATTTTCTTGTCTCAAGGCATTGGACTCAAGGATAGCACATGCACACAAACATGTACACACACACACACACTCACACACACACTCACACACACACACTTAAAAATAAAAGTGAGGGACCAGAGAGATGGCTTAGTGGTTAAAAGCGCAATGCACTCTTGCAGAAGAGCTGGGTTCAGTTCCCAACACCCACATGGGGGTTCTCCCAGTGAGCTGTATCTACAGTTACAGGTATATTATGCTCCCTTCTGGCCTCTTTTGGCACTACATGCATGTAGTGCACACACCTGCAGAAAAACACACATACACATGTTTTTCATTATAATTTTTAAGGGATTCAGTAGAAACAAAGTAACAAAATGTAACACAAAAAAAAGAAAGAAAACAGAAAGAAATAGTGTTCAGGGAACCATGAAAGGTAAGTGGTCCCCAAAAAGATAGATAGTATGTGAAATTATTTGAGAAGCTGTGTGATACGATCTGAAAAAGAGTCTATTAGATTTGAAATTATGGAAGCTTTAAGAAAATGTCCAGATAGAACTGATTTAAAATATAAAAATTAGGAATAATATGAATATAGAGTAGATACAGTGTCATTTTCAAAAATGAAATGCTATACAAAGTACTCTCTAAGAAGAAAGAGATAATATTCAAATGAGCTTGAAGCAGGTTGCATACTATGTAACTACATAAGCATTTCTTCAAATACGTTTGTTACTTTTCTCCCTTTGGGAGGTAATTAAAATGAGAGAGCATATTGTATTTAAGCATCCACCATGGTCAAGTTGGCTTCATCAGAGAGATACAGGAATGGTTTAATATACAAAAATCCATAAAAGTAATCAACCATATAACAAACTGAAAGAAAAAACACACACATGATTATCTCATTAGATGTAGGAAAGGCCTTTGACAAAATCCAATACTCCTTCATGATATGATCCTGGAAAGATTAGGAATACAAGGCACATACCTAAACATAATAAGGTAATCTACAGAAAGCCTATAGCCAACATCAAATTAAATGGAGAGAAACTCAAAGCAATTCCACTAAAATGAGGAACAAGACAAGGTTGTCCACTCTCACAATACATATTCAATATAGTGCTTGAAGTCTTAGCTAGATCAGTATTACAACTGAAGGAGATCAAAGGAATAAAAATTGAAAAAGAAGAAATCAAAGTACTATTATTTCCAGGTGATATGATACCCCAAAATCTCCACCAGAGAACTCTTAAAGCTGTAAATGTAATGTAATGTAAATGGATGTAAAATTAACTCACAAAAATCAGTAACCCGTCTATATACAAATAGCAAATGGACTGAGAAAGAAATCAAGGAAACAACACCTTTCAAAATAGCCTTAAATATAAGGTATCTCAGGATAACTCTAACCAAGCAAGTGAAAAAGTTGTATGAAAAATACTTCAAGCCTTTGAAGAAAGAAGATAACAGAAGATGGGGAGATCTCCCATGCTCATGAATCATAGGATTAACATAGTAAAAATGGGCATCTTACCAAAAGCAATCTACAGATCAATTCAATCCCCCATGAAAACTACAACACAATTTTTTTACAGACATTGAAAGGACAGTTCTCAACTTTATATGGAAAAACAAAAACCCAAACCAGCTAAAACAATCCTTAACAATAAAGGAATTGCTGGTGGTCTCACCATTCCCAATTTCAAGTTGTACTATAGTTCTATAGTAATAAAAACTGCAAGATATTGACAAAAAAACAGACATGTTGATCAATGTAATGGAAGTGAAGACCCAGACATAAATTCATACATGTAAATATATACCTTATTTTTACAAATAATCCATAAATACACACTGGCAAAAAAAGACAATATCTTCAAAAAATAGTTTTGGTCAAACTGAATGTCTGTATGTAGAAGAAGGCAAATAGATCCGTATTTACCATCTTGCACAAAACTCAAGTCCAAATGCATCAAAGACCTCAACATAAAACCAGATACACTGAACCCACTAGAAGAGAAAGTTGGAAATAGCCTTTGGCACAGGAAATGACTTTCTGAACAGACCACCAAGAGCACAGACACTAAGATCAAAAACTAATAAATGGGATTTCATGAAACTGAAAAGCTTCTGTAAGGTAAAGGACACCATCATTTGAATAAAGCAGCAGCTTACAGAATGGAAAAAGATTTTTTGCCAACTTCACATGCAATAGAGGACTAATATCAAAAATATATCAAGAACTCAAGAAACTAGATACCAAATAATCAACTTTTAAAATAGAGTCCAGATCTAAACAGAGAATTATTAATAGACGAATCTCAAATGACTGAGAAACATTTAAAGAAATGTTCCGCATTCTTAGGACATCATGGAAATGCAAATCCAAACAACTTTAAGATTGCCATCTTACACCTGTCAGAATGGCCTAAGATTAATAACACAAGTAACAGCTCGTGCTGGGAAGGATGTGGAGCAAGGGGAATTCTCCATTAGTGGTGGGAGTGCAAACTTGTACAATCACTATGGAAATCAATATGGTAATTCCTCAGAAAGTTGGTAATTAGTCTTCCTCAAGAGCTAGCTATTCCACTCTTAAACACATACACAAAGGATACTCCATCCTTCCAAATGACACTTATTCAACCATGTTCATTGAGCTTTATTCATATTGCCCAGAAACTGGAAACAACCAAGATGTCCCTCAACTGAGAAACAGATAAAGAAAATGTGGTATGTTGACACAATGAAGTATTACTCCATTGTTTAAAAAAATGGGACTATGAAATTTGTGGGCAAATGAATGGAGCTAGAAAAATCATTCTGAGTGAGGTAACTTAGACCCAGAAAGATGAATATGGTATGTAGACACTTATAAGTGGATATTTGCAGTTAAAAAATGATAGCCACACTACAATCCATAGACCTAGAGAAGTTAGGTTAAAAAGGAAGGATCTGGGTGAGAGGGGTACATGTGGAATAGATTTCATGAGCAGACAGGAATTAAGTGAGGATGGGAACAGGAGAACCAGAAGGGGAAGAGGAAAGATACAATAGATGGAGAGAATTCAGGGAGAGGCGACTGGAACTGAGGGGCATTTGAGGGATGATATAGAAACCTAGTACAGTAGAAGCTTCCTAAAATATATGGTGATCTTAATGAGGTCTCCTAAGGATGAGCATTCAGAGTCTCATCTAGCCATCTCTTGTCACCAAATAAGGCTTACAGTGGCGGGACTGGGTTGCATTCAGTTGAATTGTTAGCCAAGAGGATCCCATGAAAATCCCCAAATAACCTGGGTTGTTGCTAAAACAAAAGGTTTCTCTCAGCAAACTGATGGCAGGGTCGCATTGCTGAGGACAACACCACACAACTCATTGAACATGGAGAAGTCAAGTGGGTGCCTACTAGGCCCTTCGCTCCTACATTCCAGTCCCTTGGGTGCAGGAAAATACTCTGTAGGCTACCAAAAGAAGCATAAACTCACCCACAAAGCCTTTGATCTAAAATCTGTCCTGCCTAGAAGATATGCTCAAGCAACGGTGGCACAGAACTTGTGGGAGCGGCCAATCAATGTCTGATTTGACTTAAGGTCCACTCCACAAGAAGGAACCTGACACTGCCTGGGTAACCAAGACCCAGAGACTAGATAGTCCAGACACCTAGGGTAACACCAAACACTATGAACCAAAAAAATCGGTTAAATGGCTCCTGATAATGTTCTACTATATTCATAGACCAGTGTCTTATCCAGTCATCATCAGAGAGGCTTCCTCCTGAAGCAGATGGCAACAGACGCAGAGACCCACAGCCTGACATTGTGAGGAGAGAGAGTCTAAATGGGAGAGTTCCAGCAAATCACTCCCCTCAAAGCTTTGGGAGCCTCCTGAAAGAGAGGGAAGAAAGACTGGAACAGTCACAGGGAATGGAGAATACAAGGAGAACAAGGCCCTCTGGATGAACATGAGCAAAGTTCATATGAGCTCACAGAGACCAAATAATCAAGACTGGTTCTTCATCAGGTTCTCTGAATATATTACAGCTGTTAGTTTAGTATTTTTATGGGACTCCTGACTGTGAGAATAAGTGGGCCTCTGACTCTTGGGACTCTTCTTCCTGTTGGATTGCCTTGTCCAACGTGGATATGATAGTTTCCTCTTCATCTTATATTTTATTTTGTCATATTTGGCTATCCCTTAGAAGCCTGTTCTTTTCTAATAAGAGACAGAAATGAAGTGGATCTGGAGGGGAGGTGATGTGGGGAGGAACTGGGAGGGATAGTGGGAGGAAAAGCTATAGTCGGGATATATTGCATGAGAAAAGAATCAATAAAAGGAAAAAGAGAATTGACAAAACTGCAGCAAGGAAGCAAGAGTAACTGCCTGGGGTTACTCCAGAGGTGCTGTCCAGTGAAATTTAGTTTCTAATTTTGCTTAGGTTTGTGTACCTAAAAAATAGTTAAAATCAAAACCTAGCTTGTTGTGGTAGTGCATACCTTTAATCCCAGCACTGGGAGACAGAAGCAGGTGGCTCTCTGAGTTTGATCCAATGTGGACTACAGAACAAGTTCCAGGACAGCCAGAGCTACACATAGAAGCCCTATCTTGAAAAACCAAATAATAATAATGGTAATAATAATAATTAATAATTAATGGTAATAATAAATTATATATAGTACACACACAAAGCATATATGTATGTGTATATGTGTATATGTTTTGCTGTCTTATGTTACAAATTTGTAAGGAAATTAGGTCGAAGCCTGGCTACAGTTATAAGCTAATTGATGTTGGTCAATTTTTGCAATATCTATTTTTGTAAAATGGAGCTAAGAATGCAACTATTTCAAAGGATTGCTTCAAATGCCAATGAAGCAATAAAATCCTCAGAATATTCCCTGCCACATAGAGGATGCTCAGCAAATATTGTCTGATTTAGTCCCATTATTAAACTTTGTATATTACCTTTAGTACCCAACTGACTCAAAGCAGACCTCAAATATTCTGAGAACCCTGATGGAGTGATTTTTTTTCACCCTCAGAAGTTAATATATTAGTAGATCATAATTTACTAATTAAGAATTGGCAGAGAAAGTAATGTGTATTTCCTTTGATTTTATAAGTACAAAGACTCTGTCAATGCAGCCATGTTCCATACTGGGATTCTCCCACTTAATCCTGCTAACTTTATGAAAACAGAAAGCATGCAATGCATATTTCTATCTAGAATCCACAGCTAAATCATAATCCACACATATCTCTAAATGAGTGGCAACTCAGTCTTCCTGTTATGGCATTAAACCATCCCACCAGGAAGTTGTTTCCAAAAAGGAAACTACAGGGAAGGGTTAAATTGTTCTCACAATTAAAGAGCAACTCTTTATATCCCAACGTGATTTTAAAACCTGCATATGAGACCTTTTGCTCTGAAGAAAATGTGATTTGTGAGTTGAGCTGCCAAAGACTTCCCTGACTGAGAATTCAGACCATGTGACCTCACAAGCCGTGAGAATCATAGTAGGCTCTTCTAAAGCCTTCAACCATGTGGAGCGCTGCCTCCCATAAAGTTTTCATGTGTACATGTGGTTGTATTTAACCATGAAGTTTTAAATTATTTTTACTTTTAATGTCAGACTTCTTCAGAGGATATTTACAGAATCCAGCGTTAAGCACAAAAAAGTTAGTAAAATCCTTTATTCCTACATTGGAAGAAAAAAACCTCTGAAAGGACCAACAAACACAGTCATAAAGAGTGTAGCTTTAGAATTTGTTGCTGAAATAGCAGTGAATTCCTCTTTAGTCTGTCATCTGGGTTTAGGAGTTGGGTTCTATATTGTTTAACTTCCACCGCCCTCAGAAGTTGTTCTACTTGTTTGTCCAGCAGGAGCCTGACTTGGCTCTGTTGCAGAGAACAATTGATATTTCATGGTTCACCTTCTACCTATCTCAATTCACACAACTTTCTCTCTTGGCACCTTCAAAACAAAATAAAAGAAATACATCCATCCCACTTGTATCTTTTATTAATTTTTAACGTTTTTATTTTTATTCTGTGTATAATTGCAGAGCACACATGTCATAACACACATGTGAAGATCAGAGGGCAGCATTGTGGAGCCAGTTCCCTCCCTCCACCTTTACTGAGTTCAGAAAATGGAACTCGGACCATCAGGCTAATGCTGGTCCATCTCACGAGTCTTATACTACGATTTTGTCATGGGACCCTCTTGTTAGAGTAAACAGGGAAACTAAAATAAAAATACTGTGTCAGCCTATGCTCCGCTTCTATTTTGGGACATTTCTGTCTTCGTTTTATTCCCTCCACTCAGTCACACCAGAAATAATCAGTGTTGCTTTTATTTTTTTTTTTATTTGCTATTTTTAAGACAAGGTTTTGTTTAGCCTGATCTGCCTTCAAACTCACTACAGAGCCAATGATAACCTCGAATCCCTGATCCTCCCTCCAGTGTTAAGATTTATAGGTGTGGGTTTCTGCCATTTCTTTACTAAAAGACATTATCCATCAGACTTTGTGAATGCAAGACAAGCCCTCTACCAACTAAGCTACATACCCGGCACGCATATAAATGTATGCTTTGTAGCTAACTTCATAGGCACCGAATCTTGGCCTTCTCATCACTGGCCTCACCTTCCTAGTTCTCTGTGTCCTATCTGTGCTCCAAAGTTTAACATATTCAGAGAGACTTTCTTTTCTCCTCTTCTTCCTCCTCTTCCTCTTTCTTCTCCTTCTCCCTTTCCTCCCCCACATTCTCCCGACACACACCTGTCTGGATTAAATCCTCCTTGCTATTCTGAGAAACACTGTAATTTTTCATCATAGCATTTTAAATACTGATAATTGCATGACAATTTCTGTGTGTGATTGATTTTTAGTATTTCAGTATTTCCTCTTCCCAGTTACCATTCCCATAGTCACTGTTTAGTGAGTGTTTGCTGAATGGAGAGAATCTTGTAGATAACAACTTTAAGAGTAGAAAGACGGCTCAGTGGGTAAAGCATTTGCTATGCACACATGAGAACCTGGATTCAAAAACCCAGAACTCATGTAAAAGCCGGGTGCTGTACACTGTAGCCACATCTGTAATCCTGGTGCCCCTGAAGAAAGATGGTGGCAGAGACAGGCAAACCCCTGGAGACTCAGTGCCAAACAACAAGGAAGAGACTGTATTAAACAAGGAAGAAGGCAAAGACAAGAGCTAGAGGTTGTCCTCTAGCCTCCACACACAATGTACCATACACGTGCTCCCCACCCCAACACACACACACACACACAAAGAAAAGGAAAAAAAAGAACAAGTTCAGTAAGGTCATGGCCAGGCTCATATTTTTAATAACCAAACTGAGTGAGGAAGGAATAGGAATGCCCCATTTCCTCACTTTGATATTTAGAAAAACATTTAATATAGCCATAATCATTTCATGAATCTGGCCCTTTAAATTTTAAATATGGAAAAATTAGGAAACATTGTTCAAGGATATTTTTCGCTCTGTTCTTATTTTCTGTGATTGACTTGGTGCATTACAATATGATGCCTGCTTTTTCAGCCATCAATTTAGGACACAAAATGCTGCATATAAAAATTAACTGACCTTTTTTTGCCTCCATGATCAGTTGTTGCTAATGGTTTTTCTGGTGTGTCTTTGCTGGGTTTTCTGTCATCTATATCTTTCCTGTTGGCTGTTTATTGCTCAGTTCCCCTTTGTCCTTCACACATTTTACAAGCAGACTATTGGCTGGTGAGTAGTCTTGCAAAGTTTTACACTCCTTGAGGAGTTCAAAGCTCCCTGTTCACCACACACTGACCTGCGGGCATTTACAGAAGTGCCCAGTAATGTTGGTACCTGCCCTCATCAGCTGAGATATGCTTGCTACAGAAAAGCAATTACAATGTTGTCCTGAAGTAAACACAATTAGGAATCAAATCTTTGTAGGGAAAAAAAAATATCCACAATAATGCTTTCCTGAGCCAAATATAATTGGTGTATCTTATTACAAAAATAGCTTATATTTGTTTGTCAGGCTGAGTTCCAGAATTTTAATTCTCATTCAACATTTCCTTCCTCACCTCAGATGCTGCCTCAAAGGTTATTTGAAATGTTGTTCATAATTACTAACTCTCAGGGTTTTGCAGAAATCAAAATACCAAGAACAAATATAGGCAAGACAGCTGTAAATGCTTTTCCTCTAAATAAACTCTCAAATTTTCTTCCTGCTTAAAAAAAATCTAACTGCATAAATTCTGCTAGAAACTGATAATAACCCTACAAATAAATTTGACTCAGTAAATACTACATGACTGGTATGTATGGCCCTTGGGAAAGGCGGAGATGAATACATTTGCACTTCTCAATGTCTCATCCATCAAAAAACAATCTTTGTCACAAAGATTGCATGAGTTAATATATATGAAGCAATTAGGACGGGAACTTAGCACCTACTGGACTCAAGAATTTTAATTGCAATAATAATTATCATATTTATGATAAAAGCAGGCAAGACATAACTCAAAGTATCTAAATATAGATCTCTCTGGGATTGTTCTGGCTATTTTGAGTGGTTTTTTTTTTCCCCAATATCATTTGCCTTGGAAATACATCTACCTGAGCAGAAAGTCCCACAGGGTCTGATCTAAGGAAGGTTTATTGGATGCACAGTGCTAGGGTCCAGGCCATCCTGGCAGGGAATACATGGCAGTAGCAGTGTGAGGATGCTGACAATTACATCCACAGTCAGTTAACAGAGGGGGCTGAGAGCTAGTTTTCATCTTAACATCTCCTCTTCATCTTGTTTAGAAGTCCAGCCCATAGAATGGTGCCACCACATTAGAGTGGCTCTTCCTGCCTCAGTGCATCCAGTCTAGAAGCTCTCTCTCTCTCTCTCTCTCTCTCTCTCTCTCTCTCTCTCTCTCTCTCTCTCTCTGACATGTCCAGAGATTATATCCTAGCTCATTTTAAATCATTCCGTTGATGATCTGTACTAACAATCACCATGTGGACGGCATCTCTTTCTGGGGAATGAGGTTTCCAGCCCCATCAAATGCCATCATCACTTCTTCACTCTCCTTAAGTGAACTTCAATAGAAGGTTAATTTGGGGATAGAATGTAGGAGGCTCTTCTGTCTATGTGTTGCTTTCATTGGTTGAATAAAGAAACTGCCTTGGCCTTTTGATAGGGCAGAACTTAGGTAGGTGGAGAAGACAGAACTGAATTCTGGGAGGAAGAAAGCAGAGTGAGAGAGCTGCCATGGAGCCACCAGGTCAGACATGCTGAATCTTTCCCAGTAAGCCACGACCTCATGGTGACATACAGATTATTAGAAATGGGTTAAATCAAGACATCAGAGTTAGCCAATAAGAGGCTAGAGATAATGGGCCAGGCAGTGTTTAAATGAATAGTTTCTGTGTGATTATTTCAGGTGTAGGCTAGCAGGGAAGCCAGGACCAAAAGTAGGCCTTCTCTCCTTGTAACTATTGGTGCCTCAACGTGGTCGACTGACTCCACATAAAATCTGAGAGAGCTTCAAAAAGAATACAGAGTTTAACAGAGTTTTTGCTGTTTGCTGGTGGTGTGCTGCAGAAAGTTTTTCCTGACTCAGCAGCCGTACCAAAAAAAAAAAAAAAAAAAAACAGCCGTGCAGTTTTAAAACAGCACTTCATCCGGCTATGAAGCATTTCAATGGCTTTTATGGGACCGGATATTTGTGTGCCCACTCAGGATCAGGAAGAACGTACTCTAAGACCATGCCAATGGCTCAGTGCTTCCTGCCTGGGCAGGCAGCAGGATCAGGTCTACTAGGCATGCACAAGCAGGAGAGCATGGCAGATTCCTGCCACCATACACAGAGATATTTCCAGGCTGCACAGTGCTCTGTGTTGCAGATTTGGCTGTAACTCAGATAATAAGGTTTATGTGCTGCATGCTCATTCCCAGAATTAAAGTGCTGAATGTGGCTCCTACCTGGCAGTCCCAGAGCTAAAAGAAATGGTACGTTGACCATTATGAAATTGGAGAGAGGTGGAGCCAACATCTGGAACAGCTGCAACCAAGCTGCTTAGCGTTTTAAAAACTCTTCAAGACAGTAGAGAATTACAGATTCACAATAGGACAGATTCAGACATAAAAGACCTCTAAATGGGTCACAATGTTGGATAAATGTATGGAGGCTTGGGAGGGAGAAGAAAAGGAGAATAGAGAGTCATAAAATAAAGTTAATGCCTAAGAAAAAGGTAAAGTCTTTAAAGAGGCAGGCAGTAAAAATATTGATAGATTAAAAAGAGTAAAGAAAAATAAGCCACGTAAAAATGGAAAATTCACAGAGAGTCTGGATTTTGTATTTTATTGTGTTTTCTTTGAATTTTTTGACTGTAAAGGAGCTAAGTAAAGAGAGACATTTCATTATATGGGCTAAGCTAAACCAGCATGTATATTATAAAGGTATAATGACTTCAGAATTTGGGCCTAAGGATATGATACTTTGGAAAAGAGGTTCTTCTTTTGTTTTCACAGAAGATGAGAACCTCTGGATTGCCTCCAGGCAAATATGGTTTGATAGACCACACCCTCCTGAAAGGTTGCTGTGAACACCCTCAAAAACTTCCTTTTCTCAACTGCCAACTGAGATGAACCTAGCACACAGGATACACCATGAAAGACCTGAATAACAGTGCTCCCATACAGCACGAAGCAGTTTGGAGAGAAAAAACTGCCCATATTCCCAAATATTGTTTATAAATGTTCTTTTACCTTTAAAGAGGGATATGATATAGATATGAATAATTTGCATTGGTATGGATTTTGATTTGTTGATATAAATTTAAGGTCAATTTTGTTATACGTATATGTATTTCTGATCTTGATTAAGGTATTGTGATTGTGTAGCTCATTTAAAAATGTAATGTATAATTAGGAAATATAAATTGTTAATGGATAATCATTGATAATAGTCAAGCTTGTAGTCATGTTAGTTAGATTTTCTAGATATATATAGAGAGAGATTTCAGTTAGATAGGTATTCTTCATATCTCTCAAAGACTACAGAATATGGCATTTAATGTTTTAATAACTTAGGGCTTTTCATGACAATGAGGCACATCTGCTCCTGGCAGCACCAATCTACTTCAAGAGGAAGATGGGCATCGAGGATGCTCCTTATGGAGTTGGTTAGCCATTTGGGCAATAAACTGCTCTTGCCTGGACTGTTGCATAAACTGGACACAAAGAACCTGCAGAGAGAGGACTGCTGAACTTGCCTAAAGGTGAGATGATCCTTCAGGGTTCCTGATTCCTGAAAGAGTCTACGAGACAATCTGCAGGATACAGAAGAAAGTGACTGAACTGTCTTTGAAATTTCCTGCTTCATGGAAGGGTCTGCTGGGTACTATGGGCCTGTAGGCTGAGGATGGATGCCCCACCAGTACAGAATAACTTTGGGTGACTGTGTAGGCACCCAAAAGCTGCTTACAATGTACTTCCTGTTTACTTAGGTAATATTATATCCTTCTGGAGTCTTTGATGGAGTTGAAGAATAGATAGATAGTTATAGTTTTCCATTGTTATGATAAAAGATAAAATATATCTAAATATTGTAACTGTAATTCTTGCTTGATAACTGTTTTGTTATATGTAATTTTACTATGTTAAAGTTAAAGCCTTCCTTTTTGTTTAAACAGATAAAGGGGAAATGGTATAGGATGTTCTTCTGTCTATGTGTTGCTTTCATTGGTTGAATAAAGAAACTGCCTTGGCCTTTTGATAGGGCAGAACTTAGGTGGGCGGAGTAGACAGAACTGAATGCTGGGAAGAAAGCCAGAGAGAGAGCCGCCATGGAGCCACCAGGTCAGACATGCTGAATCTTTCCCAGTAAGCCATGACCTCATGGTGACATACAGATTATCAGAAATAGGTTAAATCAAGATGTCAGAGTTAGCCATTAAGAGGCTAGAGATAATGGGCCAGGTAGTGTTTAAATGAATACAGTTTCTGTGTGATTATTTTGGGTGTAAGCTAGCAGGGCAGCCAGGACCAAAAGTAGGCCCTCTCTCCTTGTAACAATATAAGGTGGGTTATTGTTTTTATTTCTGGAGTTTTGGAAGGTTATTTATGAATATTTTGTAGTCTATAAAAGGGCATAACTATAAAAATAAGAAATGCTGCAAGTCCTACCCAATTGGTAGTAGTTCCCACATATTAAGTCATTTCATTTTGATAACAACCAATTATTGTTTCCAATTTACAGGCAAAGAAATTGAAAATTAAAGAAGTGATAAAATTTGTCTAAGGTCACATAGTTATTTAGCTAGCATTTGAGATTAGGCAGTGCTCTTAACCATAATACTATATTGGTTCCTATCCTACCAAGACAATAAATTCTGCCAAACAAAGATTTCTGGTGTGCCAAAACTGAAAGCCTCAGATTCTCCTTAGAGGCTGTCTTAGTTAGGATTTCTATTGCTGTGAAGAGACACCATGATCACAGCAACTCTTATATAGAAAACATTTCGTTGGGATGGCTCGCTAACAGTTTCAGAGGCTCAGTCTATTATCATCTTAACAGGGAGCATGGCAGCATGCAGGCAGATGTAGTGCTGGAGTCCTACATTTTGCAGGCAACAGGAAGTAAACTGAGACACTGAGTGGTATCCTGAGCACAGGAAACCTCAAAGCCCAGCCCCATAGTGACACGCTTCCTCCAAAAAGGTGACACCCACTCCAGCAAAGCCACACCTCCTGGTAGTGACACTCCCTATGAGATTATGAGGACCAGTTACATTCTAACTACCACAGAGGGGGACAAAGACTGCTGTTTTTATCCTATTAAACTGTTGAGCTGGCTGCTCTAGTCAGTATTACCATGCATCTGGTTATGCCTGAGACAGTCCCAGTATGCACCTGCCCTGGTGAAAATGGCAAGTCACTCCCTCTTGCACTTACAAAAACCTCCTTCTGCATGTACCTTATGCTGTATGGCTAATTTTTGTTAATACAGGTCTATCCTTGTAGCCCAGGCTGGTCTCTAACCAACATTCCTCCTATCTCAACCTCATGAAGGCTGGGATTACAGGTGTGCACCACTATGACCAGCCTATGGTGTGTAACCTTTAATTTGCAATTCCAAATGAAGGAATTGAACTTGTGCTATGTGCCTGTGTTTACATATGTGTTTGTATGTGCTTCCCCTGAAATGTTGTGTTCTGAACCTTTAAAGATGCCTTTTCCAATCTATTTAGCACAGATTTCTAACATTAAAGTTAAATCAGAATATATCTCCTTGATTCCTTGGCAGAAAGGCTGGAGGGTATGAGGGAGCAATGAAGCCAGCTTATTCTCTGTTTTCCTGCTTGATTAATGAATGGCTGCTCAAGTGTGTGAATGCCCCTTTACCCAAATACACTTTCCACTTGCTTTGTCCTTTCTAAACTGACAGATCCATGTGCCTAGTACAAAAAGATGAGCATCCTAACCTCAGGTAGAAGCTTCATCAGGGCTTTAGGATCTATGGGGTTAGGATTGTTATTTCTCCACCCAGACGTTCATTCTTTGCCATGGTTCAGTTGTCCTTGATGCTGCTTTGTTTTATGAATTTGGGCTTGTCTTCTCTAAATGCAGGGAAGAAAAGGAAAGCAATAATTATAGCTCCTTTCTGTGCCTTCTGGGCATGATCCTGTCACTTATCACCATTTTACTAATGAAGTAACTCTCCTGATACTGATTCTAAGGTGATATCTGACTGGAATGCCCTTTGTGTCTTCTCCCTCTGTGAAATCCTACCCATCCTTCCAGGCTCGTGGTATATATCTTCTCTTCCGTGAACCCTCTAGACACAATTAATTACCACACTATCTGTGGAAAGACAGTTTGTTTACTCTATGTGATGATCTTACCTCTGTCATCTCACTCAGTTGTGAGTTCAATATGGTAAAAAGGTTCTTGTTTGGTTTTGCTGAACCTACAGAAAGATCTAGTAGGAAAGCTTGATGATTGACTAGTATGTTATAGAAGCCAAAATTTTTCTTTGCTTCAACTACATTAGCGCCATAGCTATCTTATTATTTATGATATAATAATTATCTCTTTTCCACAGGAAGGAAAGCTAAGCAATTGCAAAAGCCAGAGGGATGAGGCTGTAAACCATTTCATGGGTATCCAACTAACTATATTCATTCACATCACACAGTACTTATTCTTCAAGGTCAATAAAGATAATTTTGATTTAAGAAATATTTGAATGAGCAAATCCTTCTGGTATCCAAAGAACCCTTCTTTGCATTGTTATATTGTTTTTTTGTGAGCTTTGCTGACATAACATTTGTTACAGAAGACAAGGAGGATGAATCTAGAAGTCCCATTTATTGATAGATATTCCAAGGTTTTTGAAAAGTCTTCTAAGTAGCAGGATACAACCAAAGTAAAGTAAGCAACACTCCTATTAGATACCTGAAATTCACCCAGAAGTAGTGTAGCCTTGATGTGGCCTACATCTTTCATCCTGTGGCTCTCTTATGACCCTCTGAAAGGAGCTAAGATGCAGGCTAGGACACTTATACTTAACCTTTGAATAAGAATCTGTGTCCAAATGCACACATCTTCTTCTCCCTGGACAAAAATGTTTAAATCACAGTGGTTCTAAACCTGCGGTTTGTGACCCCTTTCAGGGGTTCAATATCAGATATCCTGCATGTTAGATGTTTGCATTATAATTAATAACAGTAGCAAAATTACAGTTATGAAATAGCAATGAAATAATTTTATGGTTGGGGTCACAACAGCATGAGGAACTGTATTAAAGGGTCGTAGCACTAGGAAGGTTGAAAACCACTTGTTTAGAAAGAAGGGCTGTTAGCTCAATCAGTTACAGTGAGGTGCTAATAAAAGATTGTCTTAATAATGAACCAGGATGTTAAATGCAGAGATAAAAATAAGGTGAGTAAATTGAATCTAAATGACAGGGTGCATAGCAGTAGAGGTTCTGAGTCACACAGGGCTTAGCTGTTTATTTTAACCAGTATTTCTTGTGTGCCAGACTCCGTATTACATACAGAGAGTTTAGTGCTGGGTGAAAAAGGCTAGTTCCTGACCCACAAAACTTTGCATCTCACAGGAGTGCCCAAATCTATATAAGTTCTAAAGCTCTGGGTAGTCAAGGGAAGACTAAAAATGGGTGTGTGAGCTGGCATCGGTAGACAGGCAAGCTTGTTCTGCAAAGAAGGAGAAGGATGACAAAATTAGGAAGAGTTTTTCAGGTGAAGAATGAGAAAGACAGAAGCTACCACATCATGTTCCACTGTGGCACCTGGCCACATTGCCTCGGTGATTCTGACTGTCATTAACAACCATAACACAAAGACTTGAGAAGAATTTGGCCTGTTCTTTCTCTCTACATTTGAAAATTTGATACCATCCTATGGATGAGCCCGAGCTATCTGCAGGATAAGGCCACATGGGAGGAAGTCAGACACAGTCTGCTAATCACTGTGTATGAGGACATGGCAGATCACTGAGCCACCAGCCAAGAGGCATATGAGAAAGCCCAAAGGAGATTAACTGAGCATCAAAATAAAGCAAAATCATATTTTACTTTAGAAAATGCCAGTTACCTTCTCTATCACTGATAATCAAATTACACAAAAATATTTAAAGAAATTTTTGATACCTGATTTCTATTCATTATATTTATTGGTCTGAGAAGTGTTTTTGTTCTAGGCAATAAGAATAGTATATTCTCTTTTATGTTTGAGAATTTCATACACACATGTAATGTGTTTTGATCAAATCCATCCTCATTCTCTCCCCTTCAGCTCCTCCACTATCCACCCATTCCACAGCATTTTTGCTTCTCAGTTTCATATCATCTTTTCTTAAAACCCACTATGTCCACTTAGAGCTGCCAGCATCACACAGATGTAGGGTCCTCTGCTGAAACATGGGTAGCCTCTCAGAGGATAAATTCCTGAAGAAAACTGACTCTTCCCCCCTCGTAGCCATTAACTGCCAATAGTTCCTTGGTTGGAAGTGAGACTTTCACATCCATACAGGGATTCTGGCTGCTTTGATCTTGTGATGGTTTATGTATGCAGTCATAACTGCTGTAAGTTCATGTGTCCAAAGGTCCTGTCAATCACATCCACATTTTCACAGCTGTCATACACTGTTTCCTTCTCTTGCTGTTTTTTCTGTCCCTGCCTCTATGAGGATCTCATATGGAACACTAAACAAATCTGCAGTCAACACGAGTGCTCACAGGTCACTAGGGAAACCAGGGATGTTAATCACACAGGGCTGTCTCCTCAAAGGAGGAAATAAATACCTGTTTTCCACCCAGAAAGCTGGATGTGGATTTTGTTAAAGAGTTAGTGACTTTGCTATCTACAGAGCTAGACCTCACCAAATGCCCCAGAATGTTTATCCCAGACTCTCCCTCCTTAGACCTTTATCTTCAGCTTTGTTTCTCAGTCAATAGAACCCATCCTCAGGGAGGATGTCTCTTGTGTTCCATAGCCTGCTGACTTCTATGCTATTTCAATCAGAAGCAACACCAGATCCTAAATACTTAAGCTATAAAACCCATCTTCATGGTAGAGGTCACATGTACCTTGAGTTGAGTTTTTATTTAATTGTGCTTCATTGTGCACTGGGGATTGAATTATACTAGGAATATTTTATTCCAAATTGTACTATGTTGAAGTATGCTAATAATAAACTGCCTGGTGTCCGACTCTAAAATGTTTTGACCCAGCATTCGCTAAGTTGTGCTGAACCGAGTTTTCCTTCTTACCTCTCTCAGATTGTTTTCCTGTTGGTAGGAGAGGGACCTCACCCCCACTCACTCACAAATCATCTTAAATCCCATCTCATAGCATTTCTCACGGTGGTGGTTTAGAAAGCAAACCTCTTGGCTCCATCGCAGATTTTTTGGACCAGAAATCCATAAGTGTGCAAATGGTAATAGATATGGTCAGTAAGTTCCAAGGATCATTGCTGTACACTCTAAAGTACAAAAGCTTTTTTCTGGGATTCCCTAGAAATATAATGACAAGCAAAAGTTTTTACATTTCCTGGATACCCTGTGAAACTCACACAAAGGACAATCTAATAGTAGCCTTCCGAGCTTTCTGTTGTATTAATTCTATTCCCTTACCAACACCATCACCAGAATCTGTACCATCACCACTACCACTACCACATAGGACACCAGCACTTTTCATTCCAGAAATGGAAATCCCTGCCCTCCTCCTGAACTTCCAATAGAAACATCTCTTTGTAATTCCACAATAGAACCTGACCTGTCCCAAGATCCCTAAGCACACAATCTCTTCCTGTTAAAATTCTGTCCCATCACTCAAGCAGTTCTGTGTGTTTTAATAAACAACCACATGTATTCCATGCCATCAGATTCATGAAATCAGTTGCTGATTAAGAATAAATATTGTCTCCCAGCTGCTAGAAGGGTTCAAGCACTTGAAACTGATTGCAGAATGAAAATAAGTCAGGTCTACAAAATGTCAACAGAGATGGCTAGGCAGCACATCTAATACATGTTTTTCCTACAAATCACGGGTTAGAGTGGGACCAGGAGAGCGTGAACAGAAATCCATATTCCAGAAGAACAAAAGAAGGAGCGTACTGCCAAGCTGAGCCCCTGGAGGCTGCTACCTGCTTCTGATGCACAACTGCCATGAAGAGGACCCTGGGCGATAACTCGCTCCTGAGAAAAGATCTCAAGTCAGAGGGCCCTTCTCTGGGCTTTTGATTTTGAGAACTTGCTTCTTTGTAAGACTGGGAAGTGGAGTGTAGGGCCCATGAATACACTTCATTCACCTTCCCAAGAGCACTTTGCCTCTTCTCAGCCAAAGATGGGCCAAGGATCCACACGTACTTTCCAAAAAACATTAACCTCGTGCCAGCTCCAGTGACTCCCTCCTGCTCTCCATCTCGACAACCCCACCCTTCATGGATATCTACAAAGCTGAAGCAGAATGACCAAACAAAGCAGAGAAAACACTCCTCACCCCTCCGAAGGAAAACAAAAACAACCAACAACCTCTATGTTGGCATTGTAGTCAGAGACTGCTCTTCCATTTCCCAGCTGCCCAGACTCGAAAGAAAATCACACAGAAACTATGTTAATTACAACACTGTTTGGCCTATTAGCTCAGGCTTCTTATTAACTAACTCTTACATCTAAAATTAACCTATTTCTATTATTTTACGTTTTACCACGAAGCCCGTGGTTTGTTACCTCTTGCTTCTTAGGTGGCTACAGTAGGCTCTGACTTCGCCTACTGTCTCTTTATATCTCTTCCAGCCTGGCTACATTCTGCCCTGCCATAGGCCACAGCAGTTTTATTCATTAATAAATAAAAGCAACACATATACAGAAAGACATCCCACATCATGGCATTGTGGGGGTGGGTTTTCTATTTCTGCTACTGCTGAATTACCTAGCAGGTTATTGATTTTGTTACTTTCTGAATACTGGATGTTCCGCATACACACGTTAAAGAGCATCCTGGGTCCCTAACATATTTCAGTCCAAGCAATGAGCACAGTAGAGAAGTTGTGCTAACCCCAGAGCACTCTGTACCTTTCCAAGCTCCATCCCTCCCTGGAACATTAAAGACTCTTTTCTTTTCTTTTCTTCTCTTTCCTTTTCTTTTGGATTCTTTCTTCCTTTCTTTCGTTCTTTCTTTCTTTGCTAAAATAAATCAACAGGTACACATGTTTTCTCATTGTTCATGAGATAATGTTAGCCCATGCCTCTCATACCCTCTGGCTTGCTTTTGAACCATTAAGGTTAAAGTCCCTGTCACTAAAAGCAAGTCCTTTTCCACAGAGGTTTTTCCGTATGAGGACATAGGAAACCTCAAGGAATCTGTGGAGGGAAGCAGTTTGAATCTCAAGAGAACTTTTATAGGTTGGGTGAGAAAAGGCAGGTTGCTTGTCTCCCACCTTTTGGTAACTCCTTTCTTCCATGTGCCTGACTAAAGCTAATTGAAACAGTTTGCAGAAGTCTCCAAAGGCTGCAGATCTGAAAAACTGAGAATTTAAGCAGGAGGAGGGAGAAGATCATCCTCCAATCATTGTAAATTAAATTAAACTCATCAATTTAGTTACTCCTTTTCTTTTCTGTTCAAGCCACTCTTTGATAAATGTTCCAATAGAGAATGTTGGCAAGTTGTAAATACCATAGGAATTCTGAGACTCAGAAATGAATGCAAATTTACAAATTAAGCAGCTAGAAATACAAATGGTTGTGAGCTTGCTACCTTTGTGGCCATAATAAATACGTGGTATTGTTGAAAAAGCTGATCCTAGACAGGACCAACAGATTTAATGCAGTATTTGATATTGAAGGCATGAAGGTCCCTTGACCTCTACAAAGGAGTGCAGTTCTGTTAGCCATGATTGTATGACATTGTAAAACTCCCCCAGTTTGGTAGAACTATGACAATCCAGAAACTAAATTCCCAGACCTAAAGTAAGTTGTTTTTTTCTGATTCTTGCTCTCCCTACCCTGCAGACCCGTCACCCACTAACTAGAGAGGTATGTTTAGACCTCCGGACATTCTTTTACCTGCCACTAACCTTATTTCACTAGCTACCCAGAACACAGTCAATCATAGGTCAAAACAGGAGAAGTTTCAACCCTTTACCCATTTCCCTTTGGCTTCCCTGTAATTAGCCCAAGATGAGAGGAGACCATGGCTCCCATTCTTGGACTAGAGACCACCTCTGCAGGCATCTTCCAGAGTGAAGACTGTGCTGTCTGAGACCCTTGCTCCTTTGCGCTCCTAGCTGACCTTCCAGGTTCACCTATTGGGTGAAAAATCACGAAGGCCTTAAACAGACTCTCCGACCTTCAACCAGAAGTTGACACAAGACCTGTTTTTGCCTATCTCAATGTTTCAATGCAAACTTCAGTGCAAAGCTTTGTCATTTACATATTTTAAAGCTACCATAGTCAAATTAATCTGAGCTGTTCTGAGAGAGATTTCGGTAGCATCCTATAAAGTATTGACAACAACTCTTAGAACAGTGTTTTGTTTTGCTTTGCTTTGCCTCCTAGCCTCCAGGCCTGGCTACTCAGCAGCTACAGCTACCACTGCCATGCTAAATATAGTCTCTGGTCCAGCCTAACAGAGCTATCATTCTGGAACACAGGAAAACATGCCTTCTCTTCCTTAAGCTCTTCAGTCTGCCCCTCTCCCCTGCCACAAACACACACACTCTGATCTCCACATTTTAAAAATCAACCAACACATAGGAGTGAATGCGAGGGCTAAAAGTATAGTTATAAATGTGGGTCCTTCCTCATTGGGGAAGGGATTTATTTATCAAGGAAGTAATACCAGAAGCCATGTTTGGATCCATTCAATCTCAGGATCATCCTGACAGCCTTTGAAGAAAGGTGTCTTGGTCTCCACATGTACTCTTTCCAGGCTTACAGCCACAGTTCTTTTTAAACATGTACAAAATGCCCTAATAATAAATAAAACCTCAGCTGCTCCTGGCTGCTATCTCCACCCAGGAGACATGGTCAGACACAGGTAATAAAATTCCTGCTGACAGGCTGTCGAAGAATCACTTATTTTCATTCTCTGCACATAAGACAAAGGGCTGATGCAACAAGCCAATGTGGACATTGAAATAAAACCTTCCTCATTAGAAGTTTGCATTTCAAAGCAATGGAAAGGTCACATACGAAAAATACAGCAGGTGTGAAGGATCTCTAGACTTCAGCATGCAAAGGCCACACACTTGAAACAGTTCTGTGAAATGGAAACAGCCGTATTTCATTCTCCAAGTGAAAAACACGTTTGGCTCACCAAGAAAAACATGGAAGACTGACAAGACAGCTAACAGGGTAAGCCTGAGATTTGAAGAAGCAACTCCAATTACTTCCAGTCACAAGTGATATCAAATAGAAGCCACAGTTTAGTCCCTGGAAACGGGGAAAGTTTTGCCAATTTCTTAATGATGAGGGGACATTTACGTGGTAATGCATTAAGAAAGAGGCAGAATAAAGAAATGTATAGAGACTTCAGAATTAGGAATGTGGAGAGATTTATGTGACCTGTCAAAATTTAATAGGGTCACAAAAGTTTGCCAGTCTCATATCAAAAATAAAGCAAATCTTCTTGTTCAGTGCTAAGATAAGCCATTTTGTTGATGGGGTCAAAAAATATTTCTGAAGTGTTTAAGGACATGGGATTGGTATGAGGAAAATTCTCACTGAGACTTCTTATGTTGAAAGCTCTGAGTCCCAGATCTCATTTAGATGCCTGAACAGGTCAGCAATGGTAGTAGTAAATCTGTAATATTCATTACTCACTAGATAAGCTTGCAAGTGCTCATGTCTGCAGGGTTTCTAATATCTTTATTAGATACCTTCTATGTCATACAACATACACACAGAGAAAGTAAATCACAGAAATATATCATATAACTTAAGCAACCCACACAGTTAGTGTGAGTTGAGTTCATAATTGTGATGCTAGATTTTATGTATTTCATCCAAAGGTGAGGAAAGCAGCAATGGGGTAACAGCTGAGCAGATGTTTATCTGTATTATCAGAAATTAGATATTAGAGACTTTGGGAAAATGAAGACTAAATCTATTGGAGATTCAGATCCACTCTTAGGCTGCACTGACCAAAGTAGAACACAGTGGACACCATGATCTTGAGAACTGAGGGAAACAGTAATTAACGTCTTATGGAAGCATGATCTGCAGAGATCGGGGAGGAAGACAGAGATGGCCTTTTGTGGACTAGCAGGCATCAATCTCCCATTCATAACAACACAGAAAGAACAGGATCTAAGATGCTGGCAGTTACTTGGATTCCTAGGGAAATGGAGGCCCATAGAGTCTTGTCAGATTACTGAGGAGAGACATGACCTAAATGCTTAGATTCTTTGCTGACTAAGCTCTTTTCTAATTTAATTTTAACAGATACATAAAGCATGCAGAATTTACATATAAATGAAATTATGTTTTATGGTAATTCATGTGTAATGTTCACATCAGGTTAAGTACATCTATCTTTGCAAGCATTTGTCATCATTTTATGTTTAAAAACTTTCTAAAGTCCTTTCCTGTAGTTTTCCTAATATTCCAGGTGGCCCCACTCGTCAGAAACACACCGCAACTATCTTCTCCCATTGGTCACCCTCCACCCACCCTCCTGTTCCTACTTTCTGGTTACCATCATCCTACTTCCGATGTCTATGAGACCAGTATTTTCAGCTCCTGCCTCTGAGTGGCAGACATGCTACTTACCTTCTGTGCTTGGCTGAATATAATGATCTCTTATTGTCACAAACGAGAGGATGTCAATCTTTTCACAGCTGAATGGTGTTATGTTGTGTGTGTTCCATATTCTCTCTTTCTGTTCATCAGTAGATGGATATGTTGGTTGTTTCTGGTTTGGAGTATTGTGAAAAGTGCTTCAATAAATGTAACAGCACAGGTATCTCTGAAGAATGCTGATTCCTTGAGTAAGATTGCTGAATCGTCTGGTCATTTCAATTTTCCACATTGGTTTTCACAATTCTGAATTAAGTTCTATTTCTTCCAGCAGGGAACAAAGATTCTCTTATGTCTACCTCCTGCCCAGCCCTGAGTGGAGTCTTTCTGATACCAGCTATTCTTACTAGAGTAGCTGATATTGCCTTAAAATTTTAATTCACATTTGTATGATGGTTAATGGTATGAAACAATTCTCACAATTTCACATACCTGCAAGCCAGGTGTATGCCTTAGAAAATGTCTGTTTAGGTTTGCTACCTGTTTCTAATCAGACCGTTTAAGGCTTTTTGCTTTTGGGTTTTAGAGTTTCCTTATCTATTCTAGATATCAACCCCTGGTCAAATATATAGTTTGAAAATCCTTTATTCCTATTTTGTAGATTGTCTCTTGGCTCTGAAGATTTTCTTTGCTGTGTAGAAGATCTGAACTAGAACTCAACACTTTTAAATGTATCCCGTAGTCCACAGAGAGAGCAGTGGCAATTGTGATGATAAAGGCTAGAATTGCTCTCATTTTCCTAAACTGAACAAATCCAAAATTCTCTTGAGTAAAGAGAAGGTAAGCCTCCCCCTATAGGAAATGAATAATACTGGACATCACTCTGTGAAAACAAAAGCTGGGATGTCAGGAAGGGACAACTCATCTGCCTCCTTTCCCAGGAATTAGAACTGTGCCTATACCTTGCAGACATCAGTCAACTGCTATTGATTTGGAGAGATAATAAGTAATACGTAACTTCTTCTATCAAGAAATGCACATGAAGTGTTGTCTGTGGGGGTTTATGTGGGTGAGTGCACATTTGCATGTGGATGCACATGCATGTCTTGTGTGGGAGTTTATGTGGTGAGTGCACGTCTGCATATGGACTCATATGCATGTGTGTAGAAAGGCTCAGACTCAGTTTTGCATGTCCTCTCAATACCACTCTGCCTTGATTTTGAGAACAGGGTGTTGCACATGACCTGGTGTTTTCTGCTTCAGTCACACTACATGCTGAGTGTGTGCTAGAGATCCATCTGCCTCCACCTCCACAGTGCTGGGATGCTAGAGATCCAAGCTCAGATCCCCTTGCTTACACATTATAGACTGAGCCATCTCCCTAGCCCCTGCAAGGAAATCTCTTACATGCCATGTTTATGAGGAAAATTTACTATTTACTCATTGTTGATTTGTGGATTATTTTCAGCTAAGATGGACTTCATTGACTTCACCTGTGTTTCATTGATGTCTACGTAATCAAAGAACTCAGCCAGTCAGCAGGAGAATGAGGGTGAGAGCCTCACTCAAAATATCATTGCTTTTTATTCTTCACAGAAACTTTTGTAAGATCAAAATAAAGTGGTTGGTTATTATCTCAAATATGCTAGACAATTACTGTCCTTTTTTGTATGACCCACTGATGTTGTTGCCGTGTGGAAGTAATTCCTACTTGCCATCCTGCTGTCTCTCCTTCTGCTTCCATCCAGAATGCCTTCCTATTTTTTATGTCCTCCACAGGGAACACATCAAATTCTCTCCCCATAGCTTTTCTCTAACATAAAGGAACCATCATTAAGATAGTGAGGCCTTCAAATACCAGAAGAGGTGATTAGTATCATTTGCTCTAAACTGAGTTAAGAGAACAACTTATGTGTGATAGATAATCCAGTCTGTTGCTTTTATTTGCTTCTGAGTCACTGGCATGCATGCAAAGCACAAAAACTAGACATTTCTAATGACTCAGTGTGTTGGGCTGAATAAAAATGTCCCATAAGCTCAGAGAGAGTGGCACTATTAGGATGTGGGCCTTATTGGAGTAGGTGTGGCCTTGTTGGAAGAAGTGTGTCATTGGGGGATGACTTTAAAGTCTCAGATACTCAAACTTGGCCAGTGTGTCTCAGTTTCTTTGTGCCAATTGCAGACCATGATGTAGAACTCACAGCTCCTTCTCCAGCACCATGTCTGCCTGCACTGCCGTGCTTCGCACTGTGATGATCAGCTCTAAACAGTAAGCCAGCCCCAATTAGTTTTCCTTTATAAGAGTTGCTATGGTCATGGTGTTTCTTCACAGCAGTAGAACACTGACCAGTTTTACTTGTTTTTAGCTTAAGTTGAAGAGGCTGTTACCTTTCTTGTTACAACTTCAAAGTTTTAGCCCCTTTACACTCCCAGTTATAAGAAATGGACCCTCCTCAGTAAACTCTGAAGAAAATTGATGAGAAGAAAAATAGAGAAATAAAGATGCTAAAATTTAACAAGACTAAAGTAAAATACAAAAACTGAGGGCTAATTTTTTGCTTTTTTTATAGGCTTTTGTTGTTTTGTTTATTAAGACACAAGCCTCACATAACACAGGCTAGCCTTGAACTCACTATGTACCTAAGACTGGCCTTGAATTTCTTTTTTTTTTTTTTTCTTTTCTCTCAATGGTTTAATATGATCGCCACATGCTGTTACACTTCTTTTTTGTAAGCATCACTTTGTTTCTTTGCTCTCAATGGTTTAATATGATCGTCACATGCTATTACAATTCTTTTGTAAGTATCACTTGCAATTTTACCCGTTGGTTTTTTTTTTTTTGGCTGATATTCTTTTTTTTTTTCCATACATTGTTTTGTTTTATTTTTTCCATTCAAGAACATAATTAAAGATAAAAAAAAAATTTTTTTTTCCTTTCTTCCCCTTCTCCCG